>BQNB010055962.1:0-16731 GCA_026074375.1 Tanacetum coccineum
ACTTGTCGTGTCATGTTTATGTTATATTGGCTTAGAAAGTCATCATTGGGCAAGTGGCGCAACTTCAAAAAATACCCTGGCGGTACTATGTGATCCACCACGTCCTGGAATACATCCGGGGTATCCAAGCGGCAGTTATTGGTCACACCCCATCCCGGCTGATATATACTGCCTGACGACCCAACAAGGGATGTAAAGGAAGTAGACTTCTCAGAATCCAGGTCTCTCGCGATGGCTGTTCCCTTGGAAGATCTGAATTAACGAAAAAAGGGAAATATGGTTTGTTAGCATGCCTAAAAAAAAGAAAAACAAAACAACAGAGATCATGGAACGAATTACTTACTAGGCAATATCTCGCTCAGGAATTGACTGCGGCTTCGCATAAGATAACGGGTCCGGATCACTCACATCGACAGGAGTCTCCTGCGGAGTAGGTACGAAAAAGATGGAGCCCGCCTCTAATCCTATTGAAGCGAGGGATTTCCCTCCAAGGGTACTTTGTGTTGGGCAGGGGACAGCATGATCTTTCCTTAGCACCTTGGGCGGTGCATTCACATCTGCCCCCATCATTCCCCTTTTTGTGGCGCCTTTTGCTCACAAGGGGTCCCATGGCGGCAACCTCCTCCTCTAGGCCTATTTCTGGAGCAACCCCCGTGGTCGACACATTTCCTGGTGGAGGGATTTCAGAGGCCACTGCCTCCTGGACTTGATCTTCTGGTCCGTCCTTCTCAGTAATTGTTTGGGGCGGGTCTTCGTTGGCAAAATCCAGGGGCGACTTCTCTATGGTGGACGGTGTCCCTAAGAATTCTGACGCGCGGCTGCATCCTCCATCTCTATCACACGATTCGCTGTGACAGTTAGGAGTGGCACCTCAGGTCGGCCACGGAGGACGGGTCTCTGTCTCGGTCGGTAATGGCACCTTATGAGCGGTGCGCGGGCGAGTCCCGGTCTTTACTGTGGTAGGATTTGGGACGCTGATCAAATTGAACAAATCCATATCTGCAATCACACACGAACAATTAGCATATTTTTCTACGTATACGAGAAATTTAAGGAAAATATGTAAACACCCACCCCGGCCATCGTCATACAAGCTCAATCCTACTAAACATAACAGGGCTTCTGGTTGTTTTTGGATAGGGGTACGATGTGTGTTCAATGTTGCCACGTCCTCTACGGAGTACGAGCCCTCTACTGGCATCCAATCCTTTGGAGCGCTTATACGCCAATCCACGACGGTGGGAAATACTCTCTCGTCCACCCAAACAAAATCGATTGTTCCAATTTTTCAAGGAATCCAGGGGTTTTGTATAACACTGCGGGGTGTTTTTTCCTGGTCGTTTGCTAAAAGACATCCACCCGAATTAAAGGATGGAATGTAAAACACACGAAACAAATTCAGAGAGGGAATGATGTTTAGGACGCGACAGTTGATTTCGAAATGACTCACTTTGGCTGCACCTATCACTGACAATTGTGACAAATGTTTTTGATAATGACCAAGAATATCAAAGAGAAATTGTGATATGGGGATGCGAAAATTTGCAAACTAAAAAAATTTGGTGTACACACCGACTTTGCCCTCCGGAAAATTCACGATCCTTTCCTCTGGACCAGGCAATTCCAGATGCAAATCCTCTGGTATGCCGTACTCGGAGGTAAACTCTAGCAGATACTCCTGGGAGTTGGTTGGCATAGACGGCTCTCGGAGTGTTTGTACTCCTACTACCCTTTTTTTAATATGTTTTACAAAGTGACACGGTGTATAACTTGGCAGTGATGAGATGTTCCGTTGGATTAAGTAGCGTGTGCATGGTTTGTATGTGTGAAAATGGCGGTTTGATTTGAAAACTGTGTAAACATAAACAGTTATCGCTGGTCCTATTTATACTATGTCCTCGACAGTTGTGCCCAGTTGGATGTTTGACACGTGTCCCCACTGACTTTTTGGATGGTTAAGATTGAGGGGTAGGTGGAGCGATTGTGGGCCCACACGTCCCATCATTCAGCCGTTTTTGCCGATTCTTGATAAACGACTCCTATCATTACGCTACGGGGCTACAAATGCAGTTTTGGAGGATACAACATTTTTATAATGGTTTGAGGTGTTTGGTAGTCTAGCAAACGTGACCGCAGTCACGACCGCGGTCACGTCTCCTAGACTGGGGGGACATGATGACGTATAGTATGGACCGGCCCGACCCATTTATACTATTATGGGCTTGGTAGTTGATAATGGGCTTCTGGCATAACGGTCACGGCCTTCCGGACCTACGGGTCGCGGCTACCGGTACGCTGTCCGTGGCCGTGGTATCTTCACAAGCTATCTTTAAGGATAACCTAATCAAATAAGAGATATGCTTTACTTATTTAAATCAGTCAGGATAATTCCGAATCCCTATAATATCGGCCGTAACTTGAGCCGAAAGTTATGGAAACCCTAAAGATTATTCAGCCTATAAAAGGAACGCAATTATCATCTATACAGGTATCTGACAAAACCCTAATTACATCCGATTACTCCCCGAAAGTTATATACTTACTCTCACGCCGGAGTCCAATCGTAGGATCCGCTCCCACGATAAGATTAACGGTGTTTTTCCTTGAGCAGGGTCCTTCAAACAAGTTCACTTGATACAAGAACAAGGCACTACATACCCGAATAGCTGCCTATTCGGGTCAAACGAGACCCGACCTAACTTTTGTATCAACAAATTATGACTTCAAAAAACATACAATCATGCTAGTTGATCTTGTAAATAGATGTTTTTACTTTCATTAAAGCGAGCAAAATAAGATTAATAAAAGTTTGGGATATCAAACTCGATCTAAATTACAAATTTTAATTTAAAATTTTATATTTTAGCCCCGCAATGCACGAGCAAACAAATCTTTTTTAGATACAACAAGCAAAATATTACTTTTTTTGGAATCGGTTTTGAACGAATATTGAGTGAGAATGTGTCCGCGCGTTGCAACAAGGTTGACTTGCATTCAACCTTTTTTTTATATTGTTTACTTGTATGTTAGCACCATAATGTTGAAGTAAGTTTAAAAATAGTAAAACTAACAAAGGCTGCACCGCGTCGTTGCAACAAGTGATACCTTGTTATTCTAGTTTTTTTATATTGCCTATTTGTATGTTCTACGTTTTTACACTCGCGCCATAAATATTGGCTAAGTAAAAAAGAAAAAAAAACTCAAATGGGCCGACCCAAGTTGGGAGCCAAAAAACACTGTAACGACTGCGACTTTCTCTAGCTTCATTAAAATTAATTTGGGCCGGTGTTGGGCAAAGTAAGCCCACGATGCAATACGGCGTCGTTTTGAACCTCAAATGTGTAATATAGTTATTTGCCGCTTATTGTCGTTGATTTGTGCGATTTTCCTTTCTAGTCTTACAAAAATCTCATATTACGTATTTTTTGCCTGGAATTTCAAATCAAGATTTGGTTCTAACGTAATATTTTGCCTTAGTCTATTTAAGTCCACTTATTTCTACCAACCCTTTTCACACTATCTTATCAAGTCCCACCACCGTTATATTTAAGAAAAAGGTGCCATGAAATTTTTTTTAGCCCAAGAATATTGAGGAAACGGGCCTTAGTAAACGGCACCGTTTAAAACTAAAATCGTGTAATTTTATATAATATTACAACCAAATAGGCTTGTATCTCAAACTTGTGTAATGTAAGCGAGCTAAGACTCGTGCCTTGTCTGAGCCTCGGGCTCGGTCGGTGTTGACACCCCTGCAATTTATTACAAATATTTATTTTTTAAGATAGATGATGTTCATCAATTGAGTGTTAACTCTTTGTCATTCTCACATATATTTCCATTTTTTTTAATGTAATACTAAGGACTTGGCAACAAAATATGAGAAATATTATATTTTTTGTTCTTACAAAACTGTTAATCGTTATATGGAGAGTTTTTAGATATATAATATATACTATATATATATATTTTACTATACTTATTAATATACTATATATATATATATATAGATATATATATATTATTATATATATATATAGAGTATATATATAAACTTAGTAGGAAATCATGATGAATTTAAATAAAATGCGACATCTTTATTGCTTCTTACAGCTTAAGTACCTTGCAAGTATTTCTTTGGTTGAGACTAGGTTTTCAAGATCGGGATCTTTACCCATGCTGTTTTCGTTCTTTGCAAGATCGAGATCGTTAGGTCGGATCGGGATCGTAAGCATACCTAGATTAATGTCATTTTCATAATTGTCTTGGGATTTATTATACGCAATCTACAATTATTATACTATCATAAACACAAATATTATATAATCGTTTAATAGGATGTTGGTCTTAAATTATAATTATGAAACTGATTTTAGAGATTAACTTGTTAGTTTTTAAGTATCTAGGAAAAATTATCCAAAAATTGTAGATTTTTAATTAGTGGTGTTCGAGAAAGTTAGACTGGAATATGAGTAGATCTTAGTTCTCTATGGTCTAAATCGGATCCTATAATAAGATCTTAAGCATGCAAAGATCCTACGTAGGATCTGGATCGTTTTTGCTTTGTTGTATCGTAAAATCGTAAGATCCTAAGATCAAGATCAGGATCTTAACAACCATGGTTTAGACAACGATTCATCACTAATTTTCATTTCGGAAAATTTTCACTAGTTTTCATTTTTGAAAATTTTCTTGTATAAATCTTCCTATTGAATGAGTAACTCGTTTTTGTATAATTACCGGTAAACTTACAAAAGAAAAGTAACTTTAGTAACTTTTGAATTCTTTGTAACAAAAACTTAAGAGCTCATATAATTTTTACAAACTTAAATTCATCTCCCAACAAATTAATGAGAGATGTATATAAGATTGAAAGCATAGTATTGAAGATTTTCACTCATTTACTAATGTGAGACAAAACCAAAACCCATGTTCATGTTTTTTTCTTCATATGGAACATAGGTTAGTTCGTCAATGTTTAAAATTTTAAGTTAGTAAAGGATGTGAAGTACGCATTGCAACATTTTGTCGTTTATGGTTTAATAAGAGGAAAATGATCTTAACAAGGAAAAAACATGACAGTAGAGGCGGATCCAAAACTCTAAATCATCAGGTACACAAAATATTTTTTCCATGTACAAAGAAATATAAATGAACTAAACGGGGACCAATTTCAATTACGCTATACAATAATACAAATTTAAGAAGGACATGTATTTCTTTTGAGTTATTCAGTGGACTAATCTAAAGCATCGGATGGACTAACTAAACAGGACGTGTATTTATGTAACAAAAAATGTATTTCGAGACCCGATTTATTTCGGAAAAGTCAATGTTTTTTAACAGAAATTTACACACTAAACGACAAACATCTATCGGATCCCTATGAACCCGCAGGAACCCCTCTAAGTGAATCCCCCCAGGTGCGCCCCTGCCTCAGAGATGTTGATTCACTTTTTTAAAAATGACCTTTGGTTATTTTCTTGTACTGATATACGAACAATAAAATAAACTTTATCTTCCTCAATTATTACATAAAACTCAGAGGTATATAGTTAATATCAATATTATAATAGACCGTAAAAAAATAACCGAAAGATTACACATAACCCCGACTTGTAAGATGTTAATCGCCAGTGTCTTGACGACTTTAAGGTAAAAAAAGAGTTATTAGTTCTTTAAATACTTAACCAATTGCATCTTGCAAAAATTATGGTCTAACTTTCATTGAAGTGAGGTTTTAATTTTCAATAACTATAGCAAATGGTTATAAGAGGTTATAAGAAAGTCCATCAAACAATATGGACTAGCTAGAAGAAAACTTTGAACTGGTTCTGTAAGGAAGGAAGCACAGCAAGTCAGACAACCACATCTACTTCAGTCAATACCATCAAGAAGAAGAGTCAACCTTACAAGTCTCTCAAGTTCAAATTACATCAAGCTAGTTTAGTATCTTGTAATAGTTTCTAGAAGATTCTAGAAGTAACTTATCATAGCAGTAGTTAGTTACAGTTTGTTCATAGCTTAGTCTTGTTCTTCTCCTATAAATAGTGGTTGTAATTCTTCATTTCAGTTTGAATGAGTTGGAACAGTTTTTCCCGCCAAAATATTTTTCTCTCATTTCCAGTTTACAATATGTTATCAGAGCTTGATCACACCAAATCATGATTAACTCAATGAATCCAGACCATTCTTTCAACCAAATTCATTTCTAACAAGAACCAGTTACAACGTAATTCTGTTACAGTCACCAAAAAATCACCATAACCACCATCATAATTACAACAACCAAATACCACCATCAAAACACCATTAACAATCAAAACACCTTCTTTCTTAACTAAATTCTATCACAAATCATATCAAAATGAGCACCTCAGACACACTACCACCAAACATGACCAGTGATAACACCATTACCCTGATCACCTACTCTATCTTCATCAAACAGATCATCCAGGGTTGATCTTGATCTCCAAGAAGTTAACTAGATCAGATAACTATGGATCTTGGAGAAGATCCATGATGATTGCCTTGAATGAAAAGAACAAATACAGGATTGCTACAGGTGAGTATCCAAAACCTGGAATCACTTCTAGTACTAGAGCTTTGTGGGAAAGAAACAATGATATGATCATTTCTTGGATATTGAATGTTGTAACTGAGCAAATTAGCAACAATCTGAATTTTGTGAGTTCTGCATCAAAACTATGGTCTGAATTGCAAGAACATTACTCTCAAATTGATGGTCACAGAATTTATCAGTTAACTAATGATTTGATTCAACTGAAACAACTCAATTGTGCTGTTGAAGTGTATTATCAGAAATTAAAGGGTTTTTGGGATGAGCTTGATGCATTAGAGGCACCACACATGTGCATTTGTCCATGTAATTATACAAATGAAAGGGAGAACATTTAAAGGGATCAAAGGAAAAGGTTGATTCAATTTTTGATGGGACTAGATGAAGGACTTACCTCCAACATTAGGGTCAATTGTGTTGCTGATGTATCCACTACAACAGGGTGTGAGAGGATCTATGATATGGTTAGACCATTAGAGAATACAAAAGCGAAAAGACATTCTTCTCTAACCAAAACTTTCCTGCTGTGTTCTCAACCTTTTCTAACAATCAAAGGAATTACACAAGTCAAAATCACATAAATCAGAGGAATTATACAAGGGGTGAATCATCTGTTATAGCTGAAAGAAGTTCAATATTCAAGAAAGGAGTTTATTGTGGGAATTGCAGTAAGGAAGGGCATACTAAGGCTGAATGCTATAAGATAGTTGGTTATCTAATTGGTCATCCATTGTATGGAAAATTTCCAGCCAAACAGCCTCCAAAGTCATCAAGTGATACAAGGAACTACAGGCCTGTAAACATGGTAATGGGTCAAAATGAGCAGATGGCAACGGGTCAAAGTGAGAAAATGGAAACTCCAGCAAGTCAGAACAATTCTATCCCTAATTCTCATGTTTTTGCAAGGGTGGATCAACTCCAAAACCAGTTAAACCAAGTCCTCATGATGTTGCAAGCCAACAAAGAACCTTATGCTAGTAAAATCTACTCTAACTCTTCTCACATACCTAAATTTACTGCTTCTCTTATCTGTGATTTGATAGTAGCCTGGATAATAGATAGTGGTGCATCAGACTATATTTGCACAACACTTGACCTTATGATAGACCTACAAACACTCACAGTCCCTATATTCATCACAGATATGTGTGAAACACATATCGTTTTATATCAAAATATGACCTCATAAAAGACAAAATTTGCTTAAAATGCAGGTGATAATTGCTGTTTTGTCTTTGTGATTGTGTAGGTATGGTATTGCAAAAATCTCTATGAAAACGGTTCAAACGGACAAACACGGGCTCGAGACCGGAAAGAGTGTACAAGAGCAGGAAAGTGTTAGCTGAAAGGCTCTCAAATAGTCAACTCCTGGTCAAATGGTCAAAATCTGGTCAAACCATATAAAAGACAAAGACCCTAAAATGTCCAAAACAGCTCATTGAAATATACTAAATTACAATATCAACCCCTAAAACCCTAACAACCGTCAGTATCTGCTTTTATAAAAGATTAACGGTCGTTACCTTTCTTATATTAACCCAAAGCTTTATAACAAATACCCGCCTAACCCCTTTTGATTATTAAAAAACCAGGGCCCAAGTCAAATCCAACACCCCCAAGTCAAACACCTGCCCAAACGGTTAAAAAAGGCGCCAAGTTCCCTTTTTACTGTCTCACCCGCATCTGTTCTTCGGTTTACAATACCAGGTAATATCGCATGGGTAAATGGAATTGAGGATGAGGCTTTCAATTCAAGGGATAAGTACAACGCTGCAGAGTTTCTACTCACCAAGCGCTCCCTATGGTTAATCCCACCACAAGTGAGGACTCACGTTGGAATGAAGATAACACAAGGGGAATAAGGAGATTTTACACTAAAACATGCCCAAAAGAAGCACAAAGGGTCACATCACGGATTGCCACGCTGGCAATCCGTGTGCTCATCAAAACAATCCAAGGGCCAAGAATAGAGATCCAATGATTGGCATGATTCAAGGGCAGGGATTTATGGGAGCGTCTAACAAACTCCAGGACCTAGAAGCTTCTCTGAAGGCTATATAAAGCCTCTCACATTCACACACACACACACACACACACACATCTTCTTTTCCCATTTTAGTTTTTAGTAGTTTAAGTAATTTTTCAATTAAATGTAATTTTCTTTTAAGCTCTTGTAATTTCACTTCAAGTTTTGTAATCTGTTTGAAATAGTTATAAAATTATAGTTTGTTTTATGAAATTTGTTTGTGCTCCTTTATTTCCAAAAAGCTTTTTACCTACTTTTCATAAGCTGATTACCATTACATAAGCTCTAATAAGCTCTCTGAGTCTATAAGCTCAGATTGAGCTCAAATAAGCCATCTAATTAACTCAAACCCTTAAATCCATTCATTACTCTTTCAAAAATTTCTGTACAAATCATCATTCTACCGCAATACTATGACTTCCATAGGAGTCAGCTACCGACTGATAATCAGTTCATATCTATTAAAAACTAACTATCTGCCTAAATTTGACACTAACCGATGCTACTCAGTTTAGTGTTATACAAAAACCGAACCAATCTCATACCATCTACTGCTCCTTACGGTCCCTCTCATGCTCTAAAGCAGTAACACAACCTCTCATCTCCTGTAGCTTACGTTGCAAAGCGGCCTGCTGCATGATACGCGTCCGAACACACTATATATATAATATAATATATACGTATATAAGGATTATATCAAATAATAGTATAATAAGTATTTTCCGTCGGGTTTGAGAAACAAACTTTTAACCAAAGTTGTCTCAAAAACCTCCCGGGTCGTTTTCCCTCGACGAAGCGTGAATTGAAAATTGGTTAAGTCTGTGATCGCGCATTTTGAATGGTTTTAAAGATTTTTGATTTGGGTTTTCTTAAATCTACCAAATATAAATGACAAGTAGAAAAATGCACGAAAACAAGTAAACAAGAAATGAAAATTTAAACCGTGAGCATTTAAAGTAACGAAAATTAAAGGAAAACGCGACATTAAGCAATTGAACTAAAAAAAACCCTATGATTTTCTTAACCTTTTCTCTAATCCTATTTGACTATTTAAAAAGAAAAGGCTAAGGAAATTCTAAACCGAGGGTGCTTAAAGTTTAAAAAACGAAGAAAACGAGAACGGGAACTTAATCCGTTCTTTTTAAAGTGAATTTCCTAAATATTAACCCCCCCCCCCCCCCCCCCCCCCCCCCCCCCCCCCCCCCCCCCCCCCCCCCCCCCCCCCCCATACGAAAGTAAATTTCAAACCTAAGCCTAGAATATGATAAAAGAAAATTTTCTAAAAAAGAATTAGATTTTTTTGACTTTTTATAATTTTTTATGAATTAAAAACAGTTTTACTCTAAATTAAATATTAAAAATACTAAACTTATTATAAAAATTCTAAAAAAATACTAAAAAATACTTATGACTATTATAATCCTAAGAAAAATAAAAACTGTGAAAAAGCTAGAAGAAATAAGCTGCAAATAAGCTTATAAAAGCTGATAAGCTAAAATGAGCCAACACACTTAAATAATAAATGTTGCAACTATAAATCGAAAAAGTCCCCAGGGCAGATGGTTGAGTGTGTTGTGTGTGGTGTGTTATAAAAGGTTGAGGAGGGTTGAGGTCCAGGGTTCGAGCCTTGCTCACCCTGGATTTCCCCTCTTCCCTTTTTATTTTTTTGCAAAAACTTTAAAAAGCAAAGTTATAAAACAGCTTATAAGGAACATTTTTTATAAAAGAAACTTTTTGTGAAAACTTATGAATAAGCTAGAAAACAGCTTAATATGGTGACAGTTTACTCTAAAAGTTAGAAAAGAAAATTTGCAAACTGTTTTGGCTTTTTAAAAGTCTTAATAAGCTCTTGGAAAGTAAGATAAGCTATGACAGATATTATCCTACTCTTAATAAGCAACTAGGAAAGAATTTAAGCTAAACAAATGAGTTGAATAAAAAGCAAAAAGCTAATAAGCAGTTTGACTACTTAGGCTAACAAAACAGCACAAGGACCACTTTTCAAGCTTATTTTTAAGCTTGTAGATGGATCCTTATGGCTAGAAGACCTATACAACTGAAAAGATAGAACTATAAGCTACTTAAAACTTCAGGCAAAATACATTTTGAAATTCAATTAAGCACTAAAAAAAACTAATAGAAAAACTAACTGTTCTATTTTAACTATGTTTTTGGTTTTTTATGAAATGACAAAATAAGCTAAGCCTAACCTTAATAAGCTATGCACTACTGAAAATTAACCTAATAAGCTAGATGGAACGGGAATAAAGCTAAATCTACAAGCTATAAGCTAAAAATTCTCAAATAAGCATTTTGGTAAAAACTGCATACCAAACAGGCCTTAAGGGCAACTTTAAGCTTAATTTCAAATAAGCAAACAGATCCTTATGATATTCTAGCTTATATCATCTTAAACCTTGGCCAAAAAGCTACATAAAACCACTTTTAAAAAGTATTTTGAACTTAAAATGCTTAATGAAAAAGTTGATTGAAAACTGCTAATGTACTCAGTGTATGCTGAGTTACTTTTGGTTTTGAAAAGACAAATTGCAACTTTAAAGCTTAAAAACATATAGCTAAATGAGCTTATCTTCAAAAATCAAGTTCAAAAAGATGAAATCCAATCTACAATCTACTATTATGCTAAATATTAAAAACTAGATTTTATTTTAACCTGTTGAAAATTAAACATGAAAATGGCCTTAAAGG
The DNA here is from genome assembly GCA_026074375.1 of Tanacetum coccineum. Lineage (NCBI taxonomy): Eukaryota > Viridiplantae > Streptophyta > Magnoliopsida > Asterales > Asteraceae > Tanacetum > Tanacetum coccineum. The sequence goes on from BQNB010055962.1 coordinate 11,316, forward strand.
GTGTTCAGTTGCTGATGCATTTTGCAATGGAATGTCCAAAATCCAATTCTAACAATTGCAGGCCAAAGGACTATGTTACTACACCTTTAAAATACTTAACTAAAACAAGCAAAGCAATATTAACAACTAAAAACAGACTTTGATCCTAAAATGCTAATGAAGCTAATTAATGCTAGCAGAATTAAACTACTTAAGCCAAATCATAACTTAAGCTGATAAAACTTAATTCAAACCTTAAATCCAACTCTCATAAACCTCTAAATTGATTCAAATATCAAATTTAAGGACTAGTTAACCTTTGACAGCACTAACTTAGTTAGTGCCGTCTAATGCCAAACACCCCTTAAAATCCTTCAACCTCATTTTTGGCTTATGAAAATGAATTTAAAGATACAAGTTGTAAATACCATATAGTTATAAGCTTCTAACAGACCTAATGAGCAAATTTAAGCAAACAAATAAGCCAGAAAAATAAGCTACTAAACTATGCAAATATTTTTGGTTTTATTTTGACAGATTTATAACAATAATAAGCAAAATGAAATTTAAACTAACAAGCATACTCAATAAGCATCAAATAAGTATACTAGGAAGAAATAAGCAAATCTAAACTACAAATAAGCAATCAATAAGTAGATTAAGTAGCTTTAAGCTAATAGAACAATTATAACTAGAAATTTAAATGACAACTAAGAATAAGAAAAGGAAAAGAGAAATGTACCTACACCTCAGCTAAACAGAGGTAGATGCTCACTTGAGCTTAATCTACAAGCTCTGGCTTGTAAATAACAAGCCAGTAAAGTCTAATAAGCCCTTCCCAAACTGGCTTATCATCCATTTATAAGCTAAGGTGCATTTAGGGGAGGAAATGAGTATCAAATAGCTTAGTTAAGCTTTGAGAGCTTGACTAAGTGACAAGCTAGCTTAAGAGTAACAAAGAGAGCTTACTAAGAGCTTAAAATATTATTTAGCAAAATTCATAAAAGTAAAAAACACAATTTTAAAGTAAAAATTCAATTTTATTAATGAAAAAAAAAGATTACAATGCTTTTAAAGAAAAATTACATTAAGAAAAAATGAATAAGCTAGAAATAAGCTAATCTACACTACTCTAAACTACCCTACTCCTAGATACTTTTTTCTGTGTGATTAAGCTCTCCTTTTATAGGCTTCAAAAGATGATTCTAGATCCAAGGACGCTCCCCTCTCTTCTCATCTCAACCCTTCATCAATAACTGTCAAAACCAATTTTGATCTAAGCCGTTAGATTAACTCCACGCAATTGTAGCCAATCAAAGATCAAGGGATCGCCAACATGTCATTCCAATTTGCTTGCATGGCATGCTTCTAGAAGGGATGTCTTTAAGTGGGGTTAATTGGGTGTATGTGTGCAGGGTAAAAGCAGGGAAGAAGGTAAACAGTAAAACGGGATTTTCCCGCGCCTTTTTTTCTTTTATAAAATTGTGTTTGACCCCGGGGTAAAGAGGTTTTAACTTTGGGCTTGGGAAATTTTTGGGCCACGGTTAAAAATTAAGAGGGTATTTGGTTATTAACAACTTAACGACCGTTAGTCCTTAAGTAATAAAGGACTAACGGTGTTATGATTTTAAGGGCTTTTGTGAAATGGATTTAACATTAAGGGTTATTTGGGTATTTTGAAAGTTTTGTCTTTTTGCGGTTGATCAAGGTTTGAATTTTGTTGACCATAGCTTGATAATTCCCGGCTCTTGTGCACTCTATCCGTCTCGTGTTCGTTTTTGCCCGGTTTTGGCTGTTTTCTTGTGATATTTGCAATATCCGTACATACACATCACAAATGACAAAACAAACAATATACAAACATAACTTGCACAATTTGATCATTTAAAGGCCATTTTGGTATAAAAAGGATATGTGATTTCTCACATATCATCCGCCGCACTTGCTACATTGTGCGTCGCACTTTCCCCTAAAACCTAAAACCGCCGCACTTATAATATTGTGCGCCGCACCTTCTCCTAAAGTTTGAAGAATTAAAGTCTAATAAATGCACCTGCATTAACTCCTCAAAACCGCCGCACTTATTGTAACACCCCCAAAAATGCTTGTCGCAGTGGAAGTATGTCCGGGGGAGTTACTTCATAATACACAACGCTAAATACAAGAGAACGACCTCTAAATGTGTCGTTTAAAAAATAATCTCGTTGATTTCCTTGAAATTGATATAACATTTGCCGCATAATTGCATCACCATGGAAAACTTGAATGTATAGACTCCAATGCACTTCAAGTGAACCAAGTATCTATATCACCTGAGAAAAACATGCTTAAAACGGTCAACATAAAGTTGGTGAGTTCATAGGTTAGTTTAAATATGAATGTAAGTTTCAAATGAATGTATTTGTCCACTGTGTCATCACAGTACCATGTAAAAATCCCAAAGATTTATAAAGAATGCACGACACATTTTATGTCACCAAAAGTACCAATCTTATCCCAAAGATTTATAAAGAATGCATGACCAATTTAATGTCAACAAAATGTTTCAAGTATGTATTGCCACTTTATTCAAGGCACAATAAATATCCATGTGAGTATAAAATAATAATTACGATTACTCTAAGCTCATGAAACTGATGCGCTAACAGAAATAATAGCCATGTGCTTACACCGGATGTCCCCACCTGGACACCCTCAGCATTGAATTACTTTACATGTGCCTACACCGGATGCCCCCACCTGGACACCCTCAGCATTGAATTATTTTACGTGTGCCTACACCGGATGCCCCCACCTGGACACCCTCAGCATTGAATCACTCTATAACATACAACCTGAGCTAATCCGTAATCATAAAAGTATAGTATGTGTTTACGTTCAAAAACTAAACCAAGTATTGTATCTCCTCGCGAGATGTATAAATGAGTATATAAACCAAACAGGTAATCAACCATATAAATGCATTTGTAAACAAGCATGTTCTCACCCCAAAATATATGTAAAACGAGTAAAAACAGGGGAGCTATAAACTCACATCGATGATGAAGAACGATTGACAGATAGGCATCTAATATGCACAACACAAACGGAGGACGAAGCGGCTCGATCAAGTAGTTGCAGCTTAACTTATCTGCTAAGTCCCACTAGCCTAGGATAATGAATTTGGGTTTCCCGATAAATGGCCACATCAACGCGACACGTTGATAAAGATTTAGATTTTCAAGTTGTAATAGTTTGGTGGTTGGTTAAATAAATAATTTGAAAAGTGAACGCAAAGTATGTAATATATTCTATATATATAGTACATATGAAAAATAAACCTTTATATAACTCCTACCGTGAGTTATATAACAAATACAAACAATCCAAAGATTAATGTGACGTATATAATGCTTTGCAAGTATTATATAATAAGTGTGAGTAAAATAATTAAACCAATTAGTTTGACTCGTTTTCTGAAATCACCACTTAATTAAACCAATTAGTTTGACTCGTTTTCTGAAATCACCACTTAATTAAATAGAAAGTTCTTGTATAAACGTAATCGTACGTTTTAAGATTACCAATTAAGTTAACCGATGTTTGTAAAGCATTTTACAACAATTATTAGGTTACCTTTTAGCTGGCAATTATAAAATATAATATAATATTTTATAAATTAATCTTTCGTCTTATCGACGGATAGTGGCTAAAATCGTTACCTCATTTGTAAACGTATAGTTTTTATTCGTTGTCAGGTTATTATACAATTATATTTTAGTATATCTTTAAAATACAACTTAGTTCCTTTATCGGTTTATAGAATAATAGCAGTTTCAGTGAATCGTAAATATAGTAAATTTTATAAATTTCATCATGAATTCCCCGTTTATATAACGTTTTCCATTTTCGCAAAACTCGACGTTTTCCATATTCAATATATGTTGCAATTGTTAACGTGTTAATATTTCAAACACTCGCGTTTTTAGATATAATATATTTATATATTTTATTATATCTAAACTAAATTATATAATAATTGTCATATTTATTTAACCCTTTTAAACCACCAACTTATATATCCGGTTTTAAAATATTTATAAAACCTTATGTTATTTTCATTTGTCGTCTCATATGAATCAAACGCACCCTTATCGTTATTATAAATACGAAAACGAAAATAATAACAAAGTATTTATTAAACCAATTTAAACCACCATTTATGTTGAGATTTTATATTTATAAAATCTTAAAATATATTTACTAGTTTATTGTTAACCAACCAACCAAACGCACCCTATAGGCTGTCACGGCAGCCAAACGCACCCTCACGGCTGTCACGGCAGCCAAGCGCACCCTAACGGAGTGTAAACCACAAAACCAAACGCTCCTCTTTGGACCGTCCTAAGCCAAACAGCCCCCGGCTGTGAACCCAAACCCGACGCACCCTATTGTGTGGCTGACCCAACCAAACGCCCTCTTATTCGACTATAACAAATCCAAACGCACCCTACTCGCTGCCAAAACCCATAAACAAACACCCATATATGGTTATTAAAGCCAAACTTCACCCTTTTTTTGCTATACCACTAACCAACGCACCCTTATCTGTGAAAACAAACAAACAAACGCACCCGCTGGTGGTTTGACCCGACACCCCACGCACCCTTGTGGGTCGTGGCGGCTGCCGAAACAAACCCACCCCCATGGCTGTTATAATCCCATACGAACACCCCCTTTGGGCTGCCAACCCCGAAAACAAACATCCCAGTGGCTGTGACAATACCAACCGCACCCTTATTGGGTGGCTGCCACAGAAACAAACACCCCTTGGTGTGCCAAACGCACCCTAAATCTATGACAATAATAAACCAACGCACCCTACCTGTTGAGAAAACACAACCAACCGCACCCTCGTGGTGCTTTGCTTAGATCGAACGCAACCTTCGTGGTGCAAAACCAACCCAAGAAACGCACCCTTGGTGCTAACTATAACCACCACACGCACCCTCTAGTGGCGGCTGTGGTGGTTGTGGTGTTGTTGTTGATGAGTTGATGACGATGATGGTGATGACGACAGCGGGAGTGGCGTGGTGATGACGGTGTTGGCTGCGGTGGGACAGCAGCCGGAGAGGAGGGGGGAAAATGCGAGTGGTGTATGGTGGCATGGCAGACGACGTGGTGGTGGTGACAGTGGGGTGGTGGCGCGTGGAGGAGCGAGTGGGGGAGAGTGAGTATGATGAATGGGTAGATCCGGGGATGAGAATCGTTTTATGTTTCGACCGGAAAACCCGCCGGTGTGGTGGCGGTGGCCGGATTTTGGCCGGAGAAGAAGGCGGTGGCCGGCGGTGGCCGGCGGTGGGGAAGGTGGAGAGAGGGGAGAGAGAATTATACATTGTGTGTGTGTATATTTGTATGAAATGAAAATAAATATATATAATTATATATATATATATAT
>BQNB010055962.1:19817-38877 GCA_026074375.1 Tanacetum coccineum
CTTTGCTTATATAATAGGATTGTCTTTCTTGTGTGCTCTAGAATCATAACCTAGGAAATTATTTATGCAAAAATTTCTCTTCTTTAGTAGGAGCGTTTGTCATAGTCATTTTCCGTAGGATATACGTCTAGAAACAAACCTATAGAAACCTAAACATATCTAAAACAGTAAGCACCAAAGCTTAGGAGTATCACAAAATCTTTAGAGGCTCATTGCCAAAAAATTTGGTTAAATTTGTTTACCGGACAGCCAGTTCTACAAAAGGTTTTTCCAAAAATTAAGGTCATCTCTTTCTCAACTAATCCCATAAATATGTTTATTAGACTTGCCTCATTACTGCCAGGTAGTTGGCTTTGCCTTGTTTGACTTAAAATGGCTATATAATGATTGTGTTTAGTGAAAAAGTAGTGGTTTAGGCATTAAATGTTTTGCATGAACTTTCACTATAAAATTGGGCATAAACCCTCATCTCTCTCACACCTAAAACCTGCAAACTCTCTTCATCAATAGTACTCTTTACTCTCAAAAAAACCATGGCTTCAAGTGCTTGCTCCTCAACCCAAAATCCACCAAGAAAATTGGCCAAAATCGACTATATTGATCTTACCTCAAATGAAACCTCACCACAACCATCACAACTCAACCCCATTGTCACAATTGACACCACACTAGCCCTCACTATACCTCCATTAACCTCAAATCAAGCAACACCCATGGTAGAACCCTTTACATCTCCATTGGCTCCTAGAGCTCTCATTTTCTCTACTCCTCCAAACACCCCCATAGAACCTCATCCATACCTCTCCTCCACTAATAATGCACCACCAAGATCGACAAATCCATTTCCTCAATCCATTGTTCAAGACCTACCACAAACACTTCAACAAAATTCACTCATTGAAGCTACTCTTCCTTCTCACAACCTACCCAATCCATCTATGGAAAGGGAAAATATTGAACAAGAAATCCGAAATTTCCAAACCTTCCATCAAAATGTTCAAGAAGCAATCCAAAATGCATAATATGTGCAAGATAACCTCATTCCTCTTACCTCCATTACTCATTTTCAATTGCCTCCCCCTTTCTACCCTATCTCCACCTCTACCCAAACACCCCTTTTCGGTGCACCATTCCCTCTTCCAAGCATTTTTTGACCCCTTGATCAAAGCCTTCGGCTTGAACAACCTCCTAAACCACAAGATCATACTTGTCCTCGTTGTCTCAGAACCGAATCCATCATTAACAATTTCCAAATCGAAACAAGGTTTATGCTCAATCATGTCCTAGAGCGCATAAATGATATTTCTAACCGTTTGCCCCAAGTCAAACACTAAGTTCTATTAGCATTAAGGTTTAGAAAACTTAGGCATTACCGATCATGACTTTAGTTTTAGTTGACATCAAGTCAATTATGTTTACTTCATGAAATTGTAATGTTTATGTTCAAGTCTTAGATTATTGTCTTTCGATGATGAAATGTGATGTTTTACGATTGTGTTATCCTTGCTTATATTCCCTCTTATCTCCTAATTCCTGAATATGTGTTTGATAAATATTTTGAATGAGCTTGCTTCCCGCCAAATTTGTTTGTCTATGCTGTCTTCCTACAGGTCAGCCGGTGCTGTTCGATAACAAACGGTGCCCTTCTAGAACAGCACCGGCAGAGCTGCAGTTTCCCAGATTATTAAAACTTACTCATTTTGTAAATAAATCTCATATCCATTTATTAATAGACATCTTAAGTGCAGATATTAGCAATAGGATGCACTCTTTGAGGGGGAGCATTATATTTGACTTTTAAAAGTTTACTTATTGGATAACTATGCTATGTCTAACCTTGTACTTGTCTTGTAGCCTATTTCTATACTCTTGACAAGTCTCTCCTAGGAGATGCTCTCGTCAAGGGGGAGCACGCCTATTGGTTCCCTTGAATCAATATCTCTTCTTTTCTTATATCTCTCATTCTCTATCATTTCTTTTATGGTTAGTTTTTCTTCGACGCTTTTTTTTGTTTCGACAAAAAGGGGGGAAAAGGAAGTAATAAATTCCATTTTAGAACTTTTAGTTTTCTAGTTTTTACTTTATAAGCTTATGTTTTGTCATCAACAAAAAGGGGGAGATTGTTAATACAAAGCAAACCGTAAAAACGTTTATATTTTACGATCTCTCTTTTTGTTTTGTCGAAGACAAAACATAAACCTATAAAGTAAAAACTAAATCTACTTGTTCTAAGCCAATAGTTTTTCTAACTCTCTAAAACTAATCTCTAATTACTCTTTGCATTTCTCTCATAACATATAAACTTATCATATCAGCAAGTCTTTCTAATATACTTCTTGTAAATAATCTTTTTCTCCAAAGTTATTTTCACAACAAACTCTTTTCAAAAAAAATCCCAACTCTACTAGTCTTTTTCACATAAAGACGATATTCACATAAACATTTCTTTAAGTTATTTCTTTCAAAAAAAAGGTCTTCTTCAAGATTATACATTACTTATGTTTAATCACTTTAAACTATCAAAGTTCATACTTATTTATCAAAAATGAAAAAGGCTTTGTTCAGTTACTGTATGCCGGTGCTCTTAGTTTTGCAAGCCGGTGCCCTCTGTCAACAGCACCGGAAGAACCGGCCTACAGTAAACTTGTTGGCTATAAATACCAACTCATTTCTCTTGATTCTATATACTTAGAAATACAATTCTCTTTCTAGATAATCAGTGTATAACTGATCTTCTATTCCTCTTATGTTCTTTGTCTTTGTAGATCTATTATGAAGATATATTGTCAAGATAAGTACTCCTAAAGTATTATCTTGTCATACCATCTTACAAGCAAGGTTTCCACATCCACATGAACCAAGCTTCTTAATCTCAAGCTCTTTCTATCTTATCATTCTTATTATTCCTTTTATGAAGTGTAAAGTACTTAGGTGATGATGATGTAAATGTAAATGTTTGGTACCTAGTAGAGGACAAACATCTTTGAAGTATTGTAAACCATATTGTTGGTTATATCATATCTAGATTAGGAATGGTGGAAGGGTGTTAGTATATTGGTGAATGGTTCTTTCTCATAGAACCCGGTGTTTTACTTAGCACCGGATAAAGGGTAAGTAAATGTTGTGAGGCTTCTCTGCCAGTTAAAGGAGTAATGGTGATTAGTGAATTCAAACTCTCGAGTAGGTGACTCGGGGAGTGGAATAGGGCAAGGAAGGTGTCCTTGTAGCCGAATCACTATAAAAGAACGTGCCTTATATCCTTTGTGTTAAAACCTAATTGTAGGCTTCATAGATCATTTTGCCCATCTAGGATATAATAACATTGAATGATATTTAAAGGCATATATGTGGTACTTTAATTATAAATCCTGAATACATCTCCATTAGTCTAAACATCCTAGTTGCGGAAAAGTCAAGGCTTAGTACGTTTTAAGCTTTGTGTTTAGACTATTGCTCACCCTAGGTGTTGCTAAAGCTCCACAAGACCCGAACGTTGTGACAGGTACATTTTCTCTAAACGATCATTTTGCTACTGTTTTGTTTGATTCTGGTGCTGATTATAGCTTTATATCTACCAACTTCTTGCCATTGATTAACATGAAACCTAGTGTCATAAGCCCCGGTTATGAGATTGAAATAGCTAGCGGCCTTAAAGTAGTAATCAATATGATTGTTCAACGTTGTAGACTTGAACTAGAAGGTCATACATTTATCATCGATTTGATTCCTTTTGGGCAGGGTAGTTTTGACATGATCGTAGGAATGGATTGGTTGTCAAAGCTCAGAGCTAAGAAAGTTTGCTTTGAGAAAATAGTCCAGATTCCGTTATCCAATGGAGAGAATTTAGAATTTCATGGAGAATATACCGAAGGGAACCCGAAACAGTTGAATACCATGAAAGTGAACGAGCCAAAACTCGAAGACATCCCTGTTGTACGTGAATTCCCTGGTGTGTTTTCAGAAGATTTATTGGGTTTACCCCCATCTCGCGAAGTGAAGTTTCGCATAGATCTTATTCCTGGAGCTATGCCTGTTGCAAAATCACCTTATCATTTGGCACCTACAAAAATGCAAGAACTATCCAACCAACTTAAAGAGCACTAAGAAAAATGTTTCATATGACCTAGTCTTTCACCCTGGGGAGCCTAGTGTTGTTTGTAAAAAACAAGGATGGTTCATTCCATATGTGTATAGACTATCGAGAGCCGAACAAGCTAACTATCAAGAATCACAACCCTCTTCCTAGGATCAATGACTTTTTCGATCAGTTACAAGGGTCACGGTATTTTTTTGAAAATAGACCTTCGATCTGGCTATCGTCAGTTGAGAGTACGTGAAGAAGATATTCCCAAAACTGCATTCAGGACGAGGTAGGACATTTTGAATTCACGGTCATGCCTTTCGGTCTAACCGGTGTTCATGGACCTTATGAACCGCGTATGTAGGACGTATCTTGACAAGTTTTTCATTGTCTTTATTGACGACATCTTAATTTATTCAAAGTCCAAAGAAGAGCATGAGGTTCACCTGAAATTGATACTGGAGTTGCTTGAAAAAGAGAAATTGTTTGGTAAATTCTCGAAATGCAAATTCTGGCTACAAGAGGTTCATTTTCTTGGACATGTAGTAAACAGTGATGGTATACATGTAGATCCCAGCAAAATTGAAGCAATGAAAAATTGGAAGCCCCCGAAGACCCCAATCGAGATCCGTTCATTCTTAGGATTGGCAGGATATTATAGGCGATTTATCGCAAATTTCTCGAAGATTGCAAAACCTCTCACCTTGTTGACTCAGAAAAACAAGAAGTTCGAGTGGGGGTGATGAGCAGGAGAACGCTTTTCAGACCTTAAAGGACATGTTGTGTAATGCCTCGATATTGGCGTTACCTGAAGGACCAAATGACTTCGTAGTTTATTGTGACACATCGAACCAAGGTTTTGGTTGTTTGTTGATGCAGAGAAACAAGGTAATTGCATACGCATCCAGACAACTCAAAATCTACGAGAAGAACTACCCCACTCATGATTTAGAGTTGGGCGCAGTAGTATTTGCTCTCAAAACCTGGAGACACTATTTATATGGAACAAAGAGTGTTATCTACACTGATTATAAAAGCCTTCAACACATTTTTAATCAAAAAGAATTAAATATGCATCACAGACGATGGATATAACTTTTCAACGATTATGACTGCGAGATTCGCTACCACCCAGGTAAAGCGAACATAGTAGCTGATGCATTGAGTAGGAAAGAACGGATGAAACCGAGACGAGCTCAAGATATGAGCATGATAATTCACTCTAGCATTAAGGCTAGGATACTGGAAGCTCAGAGCGAAGCTTCCAAAGGCGCCAACACTCCAGCAAAAATGTTGAAAGGATTGGACAAACAGTTTAAGAGAAAAGAAGATGGCGGATTATATATTGCTGAACGAATTTAGGTGGCAGTTTATGGCAATTTAAGAACTTTGATAATGAATGAAGCCCATACTACAAAGTATTATGTACATATTGGAGCAAACAAGATGTACTATGATCTACGAGACTTATATTGGTGGCCCTGAATGAAGAAGGATATCGCTTTGTATGTTAGTAAGTGTTTGACATGCTCTAAAGTCAAAGCAGAGCACCAGAAACCATCGGGATTACTTCAACATCCAGAGATTCCCAAATGGAAATGGGAGAATATCACAATGGACTTCATACCCAAATTACCGAGCACCAATAGCGGACATGACACGATTTGGGTCATTGTCAATCGACTGACTAAATCTACGTATTTCTTAGCTGTTTGTGAAGATTACAAGACAGAAAAGATTGCAAGATTATACATCAATGAGATCGTAGCAATTCACGGTGTGCCTGTGTCAATTATATCTATTTGTGACAGTCATTTCACATCACGATTTTGGCAATCACTACAGAAAGCCTCAGGAACGCAACTGGATGTGAGTACCGCTTATAATCCCCAGACCGATGGTCAGAGTGAGCGTACCATTCAAACATTAGAAGATATGCTTAGAGCTTGTGCAATTGATTTTGGTGGAAACTGGGATACTCATCTATCATTAGTAGAATTTTCGTACAACAACAGTTACCACTCGAGCGTGAAGTGCGCTCCATTTGAAGCTTTGTATGGAAGGAAGTGTCGAACGCCCATAGCTTGGGCAAAAGTAAGAGAAATCAAGCTAGTTAGACCAGAGATTTTCCAGGAGACTACTAATAAGATTATGCAAATCAAGGAAAGATTAAAGGCTGCACGAGATCGCCAAAAGAGCTATGCCGACAATCGAGGAAAGCCGTTAGAGTTCAGTGTCAGTGATAAAGTACTACTCAAGGTGTCACCTTGGAAAAGCATGGTACATTTCGGTAAGAGAAGCAAGCTTTTACCGAGATATGTAGGACCATTCGAGGTTGTCGAATGAGTGGGTCCTGTTGCTTATTGACTGCGTCTACCGCAAGAAGTTGTAGGCATTCATGACACGTTCCACGTGTCGAACCTGAAGAAATGCCTGGTCGATGTAAATTTTCACGTACTGCTAGTAGAGATCAAGATCGACAAAGGACTACGTTTTGTTGAAGAACCTATTGAAATTATGGACCGAGAGGTCAAGAAGCTGAAACGAAGTTGGATTCCTATTGTAAAAGTTCGTTGCAACTCCCGACGAGGACCAGAATTTACTTGGGAACGCGAGGACGAGATGAAAAGCAAGTATCCGCAACTATTCGCGAGCGCTACGGCTTAAGACGAGAAATTGAAATTTCGGGACGAAATTCCCTTTAACAAGGAAATACTGTGACAACTGTCTATTTTGAGGTCAGTAACTGATAGCAAACATATGACATTTTTGACTCTATTAAATTATTGTTGAGTCACTTTCTAAATGGTCGTGTCATTTTATGAACTAAACATTCAATTTCTAGGAACCCTAGTTATACGAATACACCTTCGACCTATGATCCTAGTTAACGGTCTTAACGGTCAATGATATGCTCGAAGGTCATTATGTTAATGTCAAAAATCATAAATGAACATAATTCATTCACTTTTATGCACTTAGGTCAATTCACTTTTCATAACTTGCAAGTTTCCTGGTAAACATGATATTTTGTAAATTTTTATGTTTTTGCACTCACGCTTCTTATAACAGACTTAAAGCACTCCAATATAATCTAAGGGTATAAATTCACTCTTAACCAATATTACTTAACACATTTTACATTTAACCTAAGTTATACTACAAATTATACAAATAACTATACCTTTTTACATAAAAACTTATACATTTAACATAAAAAAATAAAACCTACACTTAATAAATACATACAAAATAATTATAAACACCAAAAACCAATTTCAAACCTCTCTTGGGTGCCCCAAAACCGGCCACCTCTTTATCACATGCATACTCCATCTTATTTTTTCAAGAAAATTCAATATATCACTTTACTTCCTACTTTTTCATTCCTACTTCTCATAAACACTCTTCCTCACACACACTCATCTATTCTCTCTCTAAATCTCAGGTTTTCCTCTCCTCCTTTCTCATTTGAGTCGTCCACCACACAACCACCATCAACCACCACTCAAAAATATTGTTTAGCACAATAATAACACTCCAAAAGGCTTGTTTCATCATCCTTAACAAGTTTCTTGGTTCATTTTTCACTTAAAGCACCATCTTGGAAAGTTGAATCATCTCAGCCTCATCTTCATATTGTCATTCACTTGGTGTTCTTATAGGTAAGGTAAGGGTAGAAGACAGCTTGTGCCTATCTTGTACCCGAAAAGTGCCTATTTTGGCTCAAAACACATGTTCATCCATTTTCTTTGGATCTAATCTATAAAATAAATTAGCTACTAGATAAGTAGTGTTATTAGACTCTTAAAATGATGATACAATGGTTATAGGATTTTCTTGGGTGGTTTGGGGATTCGAATGATAAAACTAGTCACAAAAACGTTCATAAAACCATGATTTAGAGCTTGATCGGGTGTAAACTTGTACATGCAATGGTTTAAAAATATTGTAAGGTACCTACTAATTTTTATTTATAAAAAGGATATTTACATATTTATAAAATGAGTTCAAGAGTTGTTTTGGTCGTTTAGGCATGTTTGGGTAAAATGGTTGCATGAAAACTTTGATAAAAACCCTTAAAAGTGGGTTGTGATTTTTAGAGGATCAACTTGTTTGGGTCATAACTTGATGATAATATAATTTTTTGAAATGATTCTTAATTCTAACATCAAATACTTTGAAATATCTTTCCAGCCATTATAATATCACCTACTGAAAAAAAGGAAAAGTCAATCAAACTCGTTTGTAAGTCAAGTGTGCAAAACAGTAAGTTGTTCCAGATTTGTTAGAGTGCAAGGTTTTGAGTGTATCTCACTCATACCACTATTTCAGAAGCTAAAATGTAGGGTGTAGTTAGTTCATGATATGATAAACATGTCACCAAAAAATTAGAGCCCAGACTAATTGTTAAGACACTCTGGTCATCAAGGCAAGACAGCCTATCCAAAACTAAGTCTTTTTCTTTGCAAGATAATTTAAAAGGGTTAACCAACTAACAAATAATTATAAAACCTTGTAGGGACTCTTAAGACCTTATATTAAGATATATAAGAAGGGTAAAAGTTTTAAAAATAATTTACTTAGTGAAATGTTGCCCGAAATGACACTAAAAGTTGGGTCAGATTTAGTACTTTTAGTCTATATAATAAAGGAGCATTTTGTGAAGTAACTTGACATATGACTTAACTAATTAATTTATGTCACATCCGAGCATATCGTTTAGGATCTAATTAGGTACATTTATTTACCTTAGGTCTCGGGTAGAAGGGTGCGCGTTCCTTTGGGTTGCCTACTTGAGTGATTTGCCGTGAAGTCATCGATTGTTCTAACTTTTGAGGTGAGTTTCTCACATTCCCCTTTTTCCATGTTTCAAATGTTTTGGGGTGGAAAGCATGATGTATCGTATTGCTATGCTCTTACTTTTACATATTTAAACTTGAGCATACTTGAACTTATTGATTTGGTCTTGAACTTGTTGAACTTTAAACGTATTGAACTTGATTTGAACTTGTTGAACTTGATATGTATGTTGTTTGATGCTTGCAACCTGCCACTATTTTTAACTTATTTCCCCCCTCAACGGGATTGAAACATTAATACTTATGGATAACACTATTAGGAGATTATCCCCTCCTCACTCCTCGCACAAGGGTGCATAGTACTGAGTGTTTGTGCCACACTATACAACTAGAACTTGATTGGATGTTTGGAACGGTTAGGCTGAATACCTTTAAGTAGTGCCTCGCATGAACACTATAGCATACATGTATGTTGATTTGATTTTGTGTCACGTTACTTTAGGTAACGGGGACTGTCTTGGAAATTTGTTATAAAGTGTTATGTTACTTTATGTAACGGGATCTGTTTTGAAAACTTGAGTTGTTTTAGATACTTGACTTGTTTTTGGTAACTTGCCATTGAGTTGGCAAACTATTATCAGACATCCACTTTTTTTCTAAAACTATATTTTGTGTACATAATCCTGTGAGCTCACCAACTATTTCGATAGTTAACCATTTTTATCATGCTTTTCAGGTGACATTCGTAAAGTGGAAACTTAGTGCATTGCATTTGGACATGTTCAAGATGTCTAATTTCTTTCAAGTTATTGTCTTTTGGGTGATCCATGTTCGGAAGAAAAACAACTATGTTGACTTATGTAATTTTTAAACTTGTACTTGGAAATGTTGTAATTCGGATAATTTTCTTTTATCTTAATTCATGTATAGTGTTTTATCTACCATCTTGTGTGATGTTTATTGATATGTTCCATCTCGCGTTTCCGCTTTGGCGGGGTGTGACATAATCATACTATAATAATGACTAACCACATGTTCCACCCCTTAAAACCCTAAAAACAAGTTTGTATATATAGAAAAGTAACCACGACGGCATCGTTTTGTAATCATGACGCCGTCGCTTCGCCGAATCTTCTAGGGTTTCACTATGTCGGTTAAGTCCTGACGCCGTCTTAATTTTCCTGACGACATCACTTTGATGATCTAACTCCGTCACAAGAGATTGTGACATTGTCTCTAGGGTTTGTGTGCCCTTTTCATTTTTGACTTTGGTGTAGAGTTATAATCTCGTCCGTTTCTTCCCTAAATAAGCCCAAGTCATGTGTATTTCCTCCAAAAGCCATCCAAGTGCTAAAAACACAAAAAGAAATGATTAAGCACGTATTTTAGTGATATTTGCATGATTTGGAGGGTTAAATGACCCCGAAAAAGTGTACACCTCATCACCAAACGAAGTTGTTGACATGACTCACATTCAATGTCAATTTATTTGTTTCTTTTAAGTTTTTTAATTTTCTCATTTAACTCAAAAAAATATTTTCCTAAAAACTCTCTTTTAGTTTTCAAATTTTATTTTTGTTGATGATTTTTAAGCTAATCTCACATAACTTATTATACTCAATTTGCATAGCATCATCATCTAAAGAAGAGGCATTATCACTAAAATAATAAGAGTCAAGAGTTACCTCATTTGACGGTTGAGCCATGAGACAAGTTTACTTGCTAGTTTTGTCCTCGTCCTCATTTTCACTATCACTCCAAGAACCCTCGACAAAAGCTTTTTGTTCTTTGTTATGTAGAGGCTTTGGACATTCGCCAATGAGATGACACAGATCACCGAATCTAAAGCATTTCCTATCAATCTTACCTTTCTTATCATCCCTTTGCCGGAATGATTTCTTCTCTTCTCGTGGTTGTCTAACAAATCTACCCTTTCTTCTAAAGAACTTTTTAAAGTTACTCACGGCCATAACATATTCTTCATCGTCACTTCCAAGATATGTTAGACAACCATGAAGAATATGTGTTAAATCTATCTTCTTGTTCAACAATTTAAGCTATCACTTCTAAAGAACGATTTACTATCTTCTTGTTCAACAATATGTGTTAAATCTAGCAAACCCGCTATCAATAGATTCTTCTTCAAGGATAGTAAATTGTTCATATTGTTGAACAAGAAGATCAATTTTTATTATCCTTGACTTGGCTATTACCTTGATGTGTGATTAACAACGATTGCCAAATTTCTTTAGCCGTTTTGCACATAAAAATTCTATCGTATTCCTTTTTAGGTAAAGCATTATAAAGAACCATTTTTGCCTTGTTATTTTTAGCAAGTTTCTTTTTAAGATCATCGTCTTGTCTTTCAAATAGGACTACTTCATAAGTTTAAGTAGTTACGTTTTTGACAACTGGTGGAAAATTATCATTAATGATAATATGCCAAAGATCTAAATCTTTTAATTTCACATAAGTGTTAAATCTAGTTTCCAATATATAAAACTGTCGCTTTAGAAAAGTGGTGGTCTTTGCATAGATTACCCTTCTAGGTATTTATCAGAATCCATAGATCGATTCAAGCTTTAAGGTACAATATACTTTAAAGATCTTGGGTGACCTTAGCTCCTGATACTAATTGTGGAAACTAGAAGGGGGTTGAATAGATTTTACCATTTTAAAAATTAAAACTAGATTATTCACTCATATGAACTCAATAGATATACAAATATGTATATGATAGCAATGCAATAAATAAATAAATAAATGTAATAAGTAAGTAAGTAAAGAGTAGGAAAGATCAAACTAAAGACACGAGGATTTATAGTGGTTCGGCTACGAAGCTCCTCTTCACCCTACTCCACTCCCCGAGTACTCAACTCGAGAATTCTCTTCACTATGTCAAAAAGCTCCCTTTAGGCGGAAAAACCCGTACAACGTCGCTTACACTTTTTTGGTATAAACCTAAATACCGAGTTATACTTCGAAATAGAACAAATCTAATAAACTATGTATTTTGAGGCCTAAAATACTAGCCACTCATACAACTATGATAACATAAGACAAATAGATGAGGGTAGATAGATATCACAAATGTGATGACACAACTAAACTAATAACACTTGAAGATTGAATGTCTTCTTTGTGTTCTTCACTAAAGAGTGGAATAATTTAATCACTTGTAATGGATTATAGAACAAGTATAATGATCAAAGAATGCATGAGAAAGAAAGAAAATAAATATGCAAGAAGAAGGTTTGGAAAGGGTGAGTTCAAATAAAAACAGTTAGCTCTTATTTATAGGCAAAAATTCAGATTTAAAATTTTCAGTTCCACGAATCGACGGATCTAGTGTAAGTTGGATCCGTTTGCCTATATGGTGGATCCGTTAGTGGTAATTAGCCAATTATTTGTCTTTTAATGGTTAACCACAAATCTTTACAAAATATATTAATTGTACTTAAATATATGATTTAGTACATGTTTTTATAAGTAAAATATTTCTTAACATTAAAATGGAAAGATTTTCTAGATTTGAAAAGATATGGAAAGATTATTTCTATTTATGGTTAATCTCATTTTGTCTTATTCACTAATATAACTAGTTATAATTTAATTAAGTGTTTACTTGAAATCATTTGTTTAGTAGGGATGTAAGCAAGCTTACATGAGTTTATGCAAATGATTAAACTAGTATGCAAGACAAAATATATTTTCTTTGATCATTAACTACGCTTTATAATGCCATATATATACCTTAAGTGATTTGACGTCAGCATGTAAACTTACTGTTAATACAAATAATGCCTAAAAATATTATTTATATTCTTCGACTCCTCTACGTTTTGAAGATGATAAAATGTAAAAACATTCACATAAAAATAAACGTTTACATGTTATTAATCGTAAATTTCCATTTCGACGTAAATCACTTAAAGTATGAATAAACAAATCATTAAACATGATTAGTGGTCAAGAAAATAATTTTTCTTCTTAACCATCACATTTCAACAAAACTATTTTTACAAAATTAAAAATATACAAAATAGTTTTATTAATAAAAATAATGTTTTATTTAAAAAAGTTTGAATTCAGTTTTCCCCCCAAAACAGGAAATAACATACCAGGATCAACCTTCCCTACAAAAAGAAAAAAAATTGGAGCGTCAGTCTAGTGGTGGCTCCCTTAGTGGCTAGACGGCCCCCAAATATATTTGGGACCGCCGGGACCGCCACCAGGGAACGTTAATAAATACTGCACTCCTTCCTGCAGAAAAACAGACCTCTTTGCACAGATTTTTCAAATTCCTCTCTCTCACTAAAACCTTCTTTCTCTCTCTAAATCTATTGATTACTAACATAGTTTAATCTTGTTTCAAGTGATCAAATCTCATCTTCTACCTTCTTCCTTCTTCTATCAAGTGCAAGAGAAGAACACTCGTATTCGCCAAGAAACGAAGTGTTATAGATTAGTGATTTCTCCTCTCTTATTCTAAGCTCCAAACATCTATTTTGATTATCTTGTGTGATTGTGTAAATCAAATAGTGTATAAATCCGATAGTGTAGATCTTGTGATTGCGTAGTGATTGCTAAGTGGTAGATTGGTTCTAGATAAGATTAGGACTCGACATTTAGCTTAGTGTCGGAAAATAATATAAGCGACGTGTAAACGGTTTTCTCCGCCTAAAGGGAGCTTGTTGACATAGTGAAATCTCGAGTTGAATACTCGGGGAGTGGAGTAAGGGCGAAGAGGAGCTTCGTAGCCGAACCACTATAAATCTTGGTGTCTTGGTTTGATCATTTCTTACCTTATCTCTTTATATTGTTTGTGTTTTTTATTTATTGTTTGTATTGTTATTACAAGTAGATAGTTATCTTAATTGGTTCATATTGTTGATTGATTGAACATATACTTGAATCTAACAACTTTAGAAGTAAAATTTTAAAACATCATTAACCGGTAAACTATTCAACCCCTCATCTTTTAGTTTCCACAATTAGTATCAGAAGCCGAGGTCACTGATTCATGTATTTCTATACAATAAAATAATATAAAATATATAATATTCCAAAAGAGCAATTAAGAAAGATTCCTAAAGTCTCCCTTAAGGAAAATTCACTCTAAAAGATATATATAATATAATATAATACGTATCTTTAACCGGGAAGTATGCTTTCCCGGGTCGTTTCCCCAACGACTTGTGAAATTGAAACCACGCCTTAGTTTGGATTATGATTTGAATGAGAGAAAAGATATTTTTGATTATCTATAACTACCAATTAAAAACACAATTAAAATAAGCAATTAAAAAGCAATTAATGAACTAAGATAATTAACGGGAACAAATAAAACGCGACAAATAAGCAAGTACATTAAAATTAACTCCTAAAAATGCAAACAAAATTTCTAAACCTAAAATAAGACTAAATAAAATTTTAAGAAAAAGAAAAATATTTTTTTGATTATTTTTGAATTTATTATGAATTAAAAACTATTTTAATCTAATTAAATCCTAAAAAATAGCAAATTAAGTCCTAAAAATTAAGAAAAATGATTTTTAAACTTAGAAAAGTCTAAAATAACATAAAAACTCAGAAAACTATTTTTAACTATTTTTAAAATTAAAATCCTATTTTTAAAATTAAAAATAAAAGCTCAAAAATGAAAATTAAAATCTAAAAGGTGTAAAAATGATTTTTCTGAATGGAAACCTAAAAGTAATTTTTATAAAACTAAAAACTATTTTTTTGTATTTTTCTGAAACTTTTTTCTATTTTTTATGATTTTTCGAAAATTAAATCCTAAGAAAAATGATTAAAAATAATCTACTTAATGGAAAAATGTGAAAAATTCAGGGAAAATACTAGGCACTAGCAAGAATTAAGGAAAAATAAGAATAATCAAAAAGCTAGTAAAATAAGCCCTAGAATAAGCTCCATAAGCTACGACTTATTTATTCTTATTAAACTTAAATTGACTATATTAATTAAATGAAAGGAAGGTTAACCAGATGAGCTATTGAAGCACACTGGTTAACACTTAGGACATATAAGCAAGAGGTCGCGGGTTCTAGGCTGGCAACACCCTTTTTTTGTATTATTTTTTTATTTTTGCAAACTAAAAGCTAAAACTACAAGAACGTACTTTTTTTAAGCACTTTTAATAAAGAAACTATAAGCTGAATTTCAAAGATAAGCTCTAAAAGAGCTTGTGAAATATGCTGATGGAGTAAGTGAGCTTTTAAGCTCAAAATTGCTTGTTTGGACTAAAAAGCTTGTACAAAGCTTAATTTAAACTCAAATTTAAAACCAAGAGATGTTCCAGGTAGCTTGTGATGAATATAAGCTAAAAATGAAAAGCTATATTAACTAAAATCATTTTGAACTAACTGAAATGGATGAACAAAGTAGCAAACTCAGGAAGCAATTCAAAAGGCTCAAAGTCTCTATAAGCTAAAATGCACAATAAACTAAACTAATCCCTAAGCTTTTGAAAACTATTTATCCTATATATAAGCTAAGTATCCAAGTTATAAAAACCTAAGCTATAAGCTAGTAATCTAAGATTAAATCCTAAAACTAGTTACTACTAACTTGTTTTTGATTTTTAAAGATTTTTGATGACTTTTAGAAGCTAATGCAAAAGTAGAAATTAAGGCTAAAAAAAAATGAAAATGAGATTAAACTATATTAAACAATATTTGAGTTATAAGCTAGCTGAAATTTAGATCCTAAATCCTACATTAACTTACCTAAATGATACTAGAAAAGTCAGCAGTAGTAACTGATGTTACTACTGCTGATGTAATCGACAAGTAGCAAACAAAAGTGCAGGATACCTTTGTGGCAATCCTGCACAACACACTCCTATTAAATGAGTTTTAAACAAACACAAGCAAGATCCAAGCTCAATGAAGCTTGGATCAAAATTTCAAAGAAATTATTAGAGGAAAAAGCTCCCCTGGTGCATAGCCAAGTTAAATAAGCTCCAAAATGAAATTAAGCTCAAACTAAACCTTAAAACTTGCTCTAATCTTAATCAAACATGATATGAAAGCTGACTTAAGAAAAATTACCAAGATCCTTTGACTTTTACAGGTCAAACAAGACTGATCCAAACACTCCTTAATATTTTGACAGATTTAGATGAGCTTATTAATTTGAAATCTAATTAACAAGACCTAATTACCAGATGAAAACTAGCTTATAACTAACTTAATAAACATAAATCCACAACTGAATAGGCTAGAATCAAAGATCTACAACTATGATATCTAATTTTTTGGTTTTTATGATTTTTAAGACAAATAAATGACAAACTAAGATCTAGAATGCTAAAGCTAAAAACAGATTAAGAAACATGATTAATAAGCTCAAACTAACAGTAATAAGCACAAATAAGCTAGATATTAAGCAGATTAAGCAAATAGTAAACTACTATGCAATTTTAAAGCTAGGAAATAAAGACAAGTAAAGTAAATAGGAAACTTACAAAAGGCTTCAGCTTAACAGAAGCTTATAGGCTCTTAGAGATTATCTACAGCTCTGGCTTATCAGAGATAAGCCAATTAAGTCCTTGTGAGCCCTTCCATGATTGGCTCACCTTCCAAAAGCTTTTAAGTCCAAATAACAAAAGTAATTAAGCTAATTTTAGGATTTATGTATTAATTAAGACTGATTTAAGCTCAATCTAAGCTTAGAGACTTAGAGAGCTGAAATGAGCTTATTGGGAGCTTATGAGTCATAACACAAACACTATGAGTAAATTGAGAACTTATCACAAATGATTAACAGGAAAAAGTAGATTTCATTAACTGAAAAAGGATTGATTACATTACTGAAAGAGATTACAACTGATTTTAAAAGTAAATTACAATAAGCTATTAAAAAGCTAAAACCTAAACTAGGTGAAAAAGGAAGAAAAAAAGATAGAGGTGTGTGAGAGGTGTGAGCTTTTTATAGCCAGTTGAAGAAGCTTTTAGGCTGTTGCTTGCATCCCATGCTTCTTCTAATCTTTGCCATTGGATTCTCTCAATGACTGGATCACAATTCTCCACCTTTGGATCATATCTAACTCACACGGATTGCCAGCTTGGCAATCTGTTGTGATGTGACCTTGTGCTTTCTATGAGAGTGTATCTAGCATAAAACCCCTTCTCTCTTGTATTTTTAATCATGCCAATGTATCCTCTCTTTGAGGGAATAGACCAATGAGGTGAGCTTGATGACGTGTGACTCTGCCAGCGTGTAAATGAACCATTGAATAATCCTTTTTACCCATTAAGTTTGAGAAGCCCTTTGATATGAGGAGAGGGCATGTTTGGGACGATGATGAACAGTAAAAACTTATTTTCGCGCCCAATTTCAACTGTCAGGGGTAAAAGGATTTAAACTTTGGGTTTATGGCAACTTTAGTCCCTCTCTTTTAAAAAGTGCGTATATAATTCACTTTCAATGTATATTAACTTTCAGAGTTGGCACAATTTACCCCTGGATTTTTATAAAAAGTGTTATGGGCTTAGGGTTTTGGGCTTTTGATTTGGGCTTTGGATCCGGGTGTTGTTTTTGATAGGTTTAGGGCCCATTATACTTCAAGGACCATTTGTGTAAATTTCTAAAACTTAAAGGACTGATTTGGAACTTTTTGGGGTTTTGTCTTTTTGTGGTTGACTTTTGTTGACCCATAGTTGACTGAGAGCTTTGACTTTTTGACTTTGGCTTGATTCCCCGGCTTCTTTTGTGCTCTTCCGTTCTCGTGTCCGTGTTTGGCTTTGTCTATTTTGCTTCGATTTTTGTCCATTTGTCTAATATCCGTACCTACACACACAAAAACACAAAACAAGTATATTTTTGCCATTTTTACTATGTTTTTGGTCTTTTGGGTTCGTTTTTCAAGGTAAATGATATGTGTAATTAAACACATATCAAAATTCCCCAAACTAAACGATTGTGTGTCCTCACGCAATATTACATGCCTTATAACCAAATACCAAGAAATTTCCCCAAACTAATCCTTTAAGAAGTAGTAAAGTCTTTGCGGGGAAAGTTTCAAAGTCACAAGTTATAAAACACCCGTTTTCCCATTTTCAAAACTTTTTTTTTCTTTTTATGATTTTTCTTAATAATTAACTACCTAACTACAACTTATTCTTGTGTGACATAATGTATTGTTTTCATTACCTTAGTGGTAACTTTTAGGATCATGGAACAAAAAGCACGATTAAGTGTCTAAAAGATAACTTCATCATTCCCGACTTTTCACTTTTCCCATACTAAGCTTAAAAAATAAGATCACCGTTAAGTACGAGCTAAGATGCTAAGACTACTTATAATTACAACTTGTGAATTTTTCTTCCCGACATACACCATATATTTAAATGTGTGTGCTCAAATTAATTTAAACCATTAAATCCACATATTTAGATAGTTGAAATCCGACTAAGCTTTACACATGGGCCTTTTGGGCTAATATGTTAATAACATAGTAAGATCACAACTCAAAGCAAACAAAAACCTCCTTAGCTAAGACATCGTTGGTTCACTTGCCCCATAAATGACTTTCTTCTCTAGCATCCCACCGTCATCGGGTAAGTGCTAAGGCTTTTGAGACCCCATCCGGAGAATAATAATCGAGACGCATGAACTTTCGATGAAAAAGCCTTGTAGACTTTTGCAAATGTTGGTTCAAAAGAATACTTTGGTTTTAGAAAAGGAAACTTTTACTATTTATTTTCTAACTTGCAACATTATTATTACTATTTACATTATTAAGCTAGGAACCGGTATCATTTTTCTTTCGACGACACATCGACCACGCCTCCGACAAGAGTCCGTGTACTTATTATGATACCAACCCTAAATATACATCCTCCACCCTTTCTTTTGATGTCACATCGGGAGCGAACCGACAAATGCCCATGTACTTTATTGCGATGGAGTTTGGATATTAATTATTAACACTAAGGATTTATAACTTGCATCTTTTTTATTCACCAACTACATTTCTTATATATATATATATATATATATATATATATATATATATATGTATATATATATTTATATTAATTCAACACATTATTTTTGCAAATAGAAAAATTTCATTTTAGAAAACCAAAGTATAAACTTGAACTAAAAATCTTATTTACCAACGATGTTGACTTCATCATCGATAAAACTT
>BQNB010055963.1:13386-38876 GCA_026074375.1 Tanacetum coccineum
TGCTCTTTGCCCAGTTTTGAGCATTTTGAGCGGCTCAGGCAACGGTCTTAGGGTCAAGCCAATAGTCAATCTACGTATCCTACTGTGCCTACGGGACGTTCGAGTCAAAGAGTTGTTGCAATCAAATATAACAAAAATAGATATAGAAATATAAATTAATAAACAAATTTAGATAAATATACACATTTAAATAAATGAACACGATAATAAAATAATATAAAAGGAAAATGAAATAACTGACCATGAGTCGTCCCATGATGTGCGACTTCTTCTCCTCCTCGATTTTGTGCCATGAAGGGTTGTACATCGGGAACTACTTGACGAGATCGCTGACAAGGTTACTCCACCGCGTAGAGTTGTCACCGAGATGAAGCATCGTGCCTTTATCGTTCCACTCAGATCAGATCTTCAACAGGCCATATTCATCCAGGACTTTCTTGAGCCTGAGGCTCCTGGTTTCTTTGCGAGTCCCCTTGCTTCCTCTGTCTCTGTCGCCTCCCTTGCCTCCCCTGGTGGCTTTTTGGCCTCTCACACCTACAAATTCAAGTGAGTGATAATGTCATAAAAATTCAAGGCAATCAAATTCAAGTTATCAATTTTATGCTTATATTAAAATAATCTAGAAATTCTAACCTTGGCAACCAGTGCCAATCGAACATGAAGGGGGAGGAGATGGGTCATCACCGCTACCATCACCATCGTGATCCCGTGCTACTGCTGCTGGTATCTGTATAAGTCCAAGTAGAATAACATATAGAAATTCATGAACAAAATAATATAAGCATGCATACATTCAAACACATACACATTCAAATAAATATACACATTTAAACAATCCATAACAATTTCATTCATTTAAATAAGTGTTGTATTACAAGTTACCATTCAAGATCAATCTTCCTCGTCACTAGAATAAACAATAATCGCAGCTTCATCATCATCATTATCATTGGCGAGGACTTCATCATCAGAATCTGCTAAATCACGAGGAAAGTCGTCTTCATCATCAACAAAATCACTGTCTTTGTCAACATCAATGATATCTGGTGGTGCCTCAACATCCGTTGATTGATCATCTATATTCAAGGTCGCAAAATCTAAATCATTCAAACTAGTAGAAAGTGTGAGATCAGATGAGTTATTGTCATGTATAACATCATGATCATCCTCTACCACGATGACACCCCTGTTCGAATTTTTTTTATGATTCACATCTTGGACGACCTTCCAATGGAGTGGTCGTCTGGCCATATCTTCAAGGTAGAAGACTTGTTTGACTTATGTTGCGAGAATGCATTGTTGATCTTTAAACGACTCACTAAATGCCAAGATTTGTGTTCTGTTGTTTCTAATGACAAAACATTTGACTTTGCGTCCTTCGTTTCTAGTGTCGAACCACTTAACTCAGAACAACACAACTTTGAACGACATATACAGAAACTTGAGAATTTTTTCAAGTTGACCATACTACATTTCTCCATCCTTCTCAGCAGGTGAACAAATGCCGCTGTTTTGAGTTGTGTGGCGTTTATAGCGGCTATGTACGACAAACCTCACACCGTTTACTAGGCAAGAGTTGACTGAGATTGGATCCGATGACGGTCCACAAGCCAAAGCGAATAACTCGTCGGTTAAACTTGGGTATTTGTCTATGTAACTGTCACACCCCGAGAATCTCTGACCAATATTTAAACTTTTCCGACAATTATTATTGACTTTTATACGTTACGTTTGAGTCTTGCAGTTTACCAGGAAGTAAACCCGCGTAAATCTGAAAAACGTCATCGGACGCGTTTTGGCAACGGATATTCATTAGTTTAGATATTATATTAGTTATTTTATCTTTTCTAAGTGTTTCGTAGTTTACGATCACTCCCGATATTTATTTTTACGCTTTAACGTTTAAATTGCGTTTTTCGCGTTTTTTACCTAACGGAACCTCGGAAACTCGAAATCTTTTCGTGTAAACTTTAGTTATCGTCCATCTCATAGTTTTAAGCCAAAATTTTTGTTCATATCCCTCCCCCTCTTTATATTAGACGCCTAAACCTAAACTAAATGCACCATGAATCTTGAAATTAAATACAAGAGCATCTTTTGAAATATTCATGCATGTGTGCATGAAAGTGACATATGAGGAAGTCATTCTCATGCATATGTCCTTATGGAAGACTTGCACATGTGATCATTTGGACTTATGCACCACCCTTTGACTTAAAAATTCAAATTTGAGACATAATATGAACCATGGACCAAAATTTTGAACCACATGGTCCTTGTGGCCATGGTTCGGCCGAACCACACATACACACACTTTTGGCGTGTGTTGGTTGCTTACTTGATCAAGTAGTGACTCAAAACCCTAGCTTTTGGCCTATAAATACCAACACATATCAATACTTAGGGTTCCATTATCATTTTCAAGCCACCAACAAAATTTCTTTTCTCTTTTTCTCTCCTCTTAGCCATGACACATACACACACATATACTTTCCATAGTTTTGATTTCTATCAAGATCCAAGCATTCTAAGTTCATTTCTAAGGTTACCTAAGGTGTTTGCAAGTATTGGTTCTTTGATTTAAGAGTTTTATTCAAGATCTACAAATTAGGGTTTGTTATTATTTATGGTTTGTCAAGATCTAGTGATTTTAGGTATAAATCTTGTGTTGTTGCTTCTTATTCATCATTCTTGTAAGTATCTTAAATCTTTCTTTATGGTTTCACTTATTTTCTTCATATATGTTCAAGATACATGCATCCATATGTTGTGTTTGAAATTTTTGAAGGATATAAAACAAGATTTTATAAATAATGATGTACCATTTATTTTACTAGTTAAATATTATGTTCTTGGTGAGATGAGAGTGGGATGAGAGTTGCAACAATAGAAATGATAGGATTAGGTTAGTTTTAAGTGTGGTTTCATTGTGGTTTAGTTGTGAATGGAGATTAGGCTAGATTAGGCACTATTGTGAAGTTTGGGTGGATTTTGGTTGCTTTTTCGACAAAAAGTGTTTGTTGTCTCAAATTTGTTTTGAGGTTTTGGTCGACCTAAAAGTATTTTCATTAGGCGTAAAGTAGTTTTTGAAGAGCTCATTTTGAGTAGATAGTTTTTCATATATCGCACATTAAAATTGGATTTAAAACGACCAAGTTATAGCCAAATGAAACTTGAAACATTTTTCGACAAAACCAAATAAATAGTGTGCTGATGTGAATAGTAAAATTAGTTTTTGGATACTTTCAGATATTTTTGGACTTTCTAAACACTAGCAAAACATATAGTAACATATACCTATTGATTAGTATCATTTAAAGAAGACGTTAGCATATTTTGGGAAAAGTGATAAAGTTACTAAAAATAGTAAGTTTGGTGAAAACTTAGCGAAACGGACATAGAAGTTAAGTGATTAAGGCTAGTTAGTGCGTTTTGAATTATGGAAACTTAACAAATGTAGGGGACGGTATTAACGTCCCAAAACTAAAAACTTTCCTAAAATAGAAACTTTCTAAAAATAGTAATTTTTGGTTAAACGCCAAAACGAAAAACTATATGATTTCATTTCATCATGTTTTGTTAAACAAACTAAAGCAAACACGCATGGATGTATTATGGTGATGAACATATTGTGCAATTATTGGCATACTTTCCGTGTTTCTGAGACGTGTTATTATTCTAGGTCACGGCTAGATTTCTATATCACCTTTTACTTGCGTGATTATCATTTGCTCATTTTTCTAAGGTGAGTTCATAGCCCCATGTTTTACTACTTTTACTTTACTATTTTAGAGTGAGAAACATTGCTTGTTTTCAAACTAGGGACACGGTTACTTTACGTTTCCTTTTCCTGATTTCGTGTTGCCTAAGTAGCGAATAGACCACTAATGCCCGAATTATCATGAACCGTCAATTGCTTGACCGACTGTACTGGTTAAGTGAGCACGAATGTTGTAAATAGATCTATTGGGAGTAATTATCCCTATCTGGGTAAGTAGCGCTTACTTGATTCGGAGTTCCTGAATAAACGGATATATACCATGTCGGAATGTCAATAGGTGATCTTGGTCAGATACCTTTAGGGCGTGGAATACTATTTGGCATATAAAATGCTTCCTTTTAAATTGAGCTTCGGTGTCATGAGCTTAGTGCAACAGTAAATACATTCTTTTTATGTGAAGTTGTATCTGTTATAACTGTCACGTGCGTACTGTGAACTTGTGGTCCACTTTTAATATTAAATTCAAACCTATGAATTCACTCAACTTTATGTTGACCGTTTTAGCATGTTTTTCTCAGGTGCTTAGCTGTGGATGTCTTTGCTTGCTATTTGGTGTCGCTATGCATTGGGCCGATTTTCAAGAAATGCTATTATCTACTGTTTAAACATCGTTGTCAATTTCTAAAACTTTTATTCGCTTCCGCATATTATCTTTAAACTTATGTCAAACTTTAACTATTTTAATTAATGCAACGATGTTGGATTTTCAAACGTACCCTTAGAGGTCGTTCTTTGTATCTTGTGTGATGTGTATTATGACGTCACGCCCCCGGACACGTGTATTCCGTCCAGGCCCCGTTTGGGGGTGTGACAGATTGGTATCCAGAGCCAAGGTTATAGAGAACCAGGTAGTATATCTAGGTCTGGTCTATAACCAGTATGTGATCCTACGTGCCTTACCTGCTTACATATATATCTTATAATAATAGCGTTTAATATATATAAGTACTGATAATATATATCATATTGCCATAATTACCTTATTCATCGTTTTGCCATTTCATATTTCGCATCGTACTTATTTCTTGGCTTTGCTTGCACGTGCATGGTTTCATATAAAGAGGATTTATATAAACTTGTGCTTGTGCAGGTCATGGCTTCTCCTATTATTTCTATTTCGTCTGATTCATCTGAGTAGAGTGTGGGTTCTCATGCCCCATGAGTGATTCTCTTTGGTGTTATTCCTGCTATTATCCCTGTTATCCTTGAGGTTCCTATTATTCTGGTTGACCCTATAGTTACACCGGAGGTGGGGGTAGTTTCAGTCGTCTCACCTTTCGAGGGTACTTGATTTAGTAGATTATTCACCTTCTTCTAATTCTGATCCATCAGAGGATTCTTTACCTCCCGCACCAGATTTGCCATTGGTTTTACCCTTTTTGTGTTCTGATGACTCAGAGGCGGGCGATGAGTCCGAGCCTACTGAGCAGAGACCTGTATCGTCATCTCATGATACTCTTGCACCATTATCAGAGTTTCCTCTTGCACCTGTTGTTGCCCCACCCGGGATTCGTCGACAGCCAGCGATTCTTGTCCAACCCGATGAGGCTATTCCCTTTGGTCGACTTTATCGCACCCACCTCAATAGGCCGCGTAAGTTTTTGACTGCGAGGAAGAGAGTTAGACCACCAGTACGATCGCAATCAAAAACTTACGGCCAGCGATTCTAGTGTACCTTCAGATCATTCCTTATCCGGACATACACCACCAAACACCACCAATGCTGATTCATCTACACCACAGAGATTTGTTCATCAATCACTTGCTAGGATTTCATGACATAGTGAGGCTTTTAGACGTTAGAGGGCTGCACCATTGTCTACCCCTTACCTACCAACTACATCAAAGTCATCCTTAGGCTCATCTTTTGATAGGTTATTGGATTTATCTTCACCTTCTTCTAGGCCATCTCGCAAGAGATGTAGGTCCTCTACTACTTCGGTACCATCATCTACTCATGTTTTGAGGTTGATAGCCCCTACTCTTGCTGATCTTTTACCACCTCGCAAGAGGTTTAGAGATTCATACTCACCAGAGAATAGCAGAGAGGAGCATATGGAGGTGGATACTGCTGATTCAGAGGCTGTTGCAGATGTAGGTATTAGTGAGGGAGTTATAGCTCACCCTAAGGATGGTGTAGGTATGGGATTTGAGATTGATGCTAGTGATGTTAGGGAGGATGATGAGGAGTTTGAGGCAGAGGCTAGTGCGGCAGACATGAGAGAGATCGCTGTAGATCCATTGGCTATTGGTGATAGTTCTGAGTCTTCTAGAGGAGGTATACTTGATCTTGAGGATACTATTTATGATATGGTTCACTACATGTCAGAGGTTCATATTGATAGGATTACTAAGATTGAGACCACTCAGAGACAGTGGGAGACTAGTTAGATGGCAGCTAGTGGAGAGCGAGTTAGTTTGGTTGAGAGGATTGGGAGTTTAAGACTGGAGTACCTAAAGGTTCGAGCCATGTTGAGTATAGAGAGAGATTGGATGGACAATATTCATTGGCATATGGCACTTTCACATGAGGAGTTTCATCAGGTTCGTAGGGATCGTGATGATACTCAGAGGAGACTTAGGAGGTTGGAGTCATATGTTGAGAGACATTTAGGTTTTCGCTCTTAGACTAGTAGTACCATGATCATGTAGGACATTAGACTGATGGTTAGGTCTAGATGTTGGCAGTAGAAATAATCATAAATCATTTACCTATTTTGGGTTAGTTGTAACCGAATTATGCTTTTATTCGTGAAATGAAAAGCTTGTTTTGATTCTCTCGCGTATTTATCTATATTGTTATTTACTTGTTCTGGCAAAACATGTTCTATTGTATTTTCCTATATAAACCCTATTTACCATTTATAATGGTTATACCTCGTATCGGATCTCATCGTGCGTTATGTCTTGTGACATAGAACAATGACTATCATTCGCTTCGGTATGACCCCTGAAGCAATCGAAGAACTCATGAACCGACGAGTGGAAGAAGCGTTGGCTGCTCATGAGGCGACCCATGCCGCCAATGCTCTCGACGCTGAGAATCAAAGCCAGAACGACAGTGACGATGATAATGGAAATGGTAGTAATGGAGATGGTGAGAATGGAAATGGTGAGAATGGAAATGGAAATCCAAACGAGAATGGTAGAGGCGATAGGCCTGTTGCTAGAGAATGCACCTACCAGGATTTTGTGAAGTGTCAACCACTCAACTTTAAAGGAACGGAAGGAGTTGTCGGGTTGATAAGGTGGTTTAAGAAGATAGAAACAGTGTTCCATATCAAGAACTGCCCAGAGAAGTCCCAAGTTAAGTATGCTACTTGCACACTATTAAATAGTGCATTAACTTAGTAGAACTCACACAAGAGGACTATTAGGATTGAGGCTGCATTTGCCATGTCATGAAGATAGCTCATGAAGCTAATGACTGAGGTATACTATCCAAGGAATGAGATTCAGAAAATGGAAACTAAACTGTGGAACCTAACCATAAAGAACAATGATTTGACTGTTATACTCGGAGATTTCAAGAGTTGACTATGATGTGCACTAAAATGGTTCCTGAGGAAGAGGACCGAGTTGAGAAATTCATTAGAGGTCTCCCAGATAATATCCAGGGTAATGTAATTGCTGCAGAGCCCACAAGACTCCAAGATGCTGTTAGGATTGCTAACAACTTAATGGACTAAAAGTTGAAGGGATATGCTATGAAAAATGCTAAAAACAAAAGAAGATTTGAGGTCATTCAGAGAGACAACCGTGGACAGCAGCCACCATTCAAAAGGCCAAATGTAGGAGGTCAGAATGTGGCAAGAGCCTATACGGCTGGCAACAATAAGAAGAAACCATATAATGGACTGTTGCCTCTCTGTAAGAAGTGTAAGCTTCACCATAAAGGACCATGCACAGTGAGATATGAGAAGTGTAACAAGGTTGGGCATTTGACCCGGGATTGTAAGGTTACAATCTCTACTATTTCAACTCAAAGGGGTCAAGTAGTGAATCAGAGGGTTGTAACATGTTACGAGTGTAGAAGGCAAGGACACTACCGAAGTGATTTCCCAAAGTTGAAGGATTGAAACCATAGGAATAAGGCTGGAAACAAGAATGGAGTTGGTGAAGCAAGAGGGAAAGCATATGTGCTAGGTGGAGGAGACGCTAACCCCGATTCCAATGTCATCAAGGGTACGTTTCTTCTCAACAATCATTATGCTTTCATATTATTCGATTCGGGTGTCGATAGAAGCTTCGTGTCGACTAAATTTAGTACCTTGCTTGATATAACCCCCGATACTTTAGACGTTAGCTATGCTGTCGAATTAGCCGACAGGAGAATTTTCGAGACCAATACCGTGCTTAGAGGTTGTATGTTAGGATTATTAGGTCACCCATTTAATATTGACCTAATGCCGATAGAACTTGGTAGCTTTGAAGCCATCATCGGCATGGATTGGTTAGCGAACCATCATGCGGTGATCGTTTGCGATGAGAAAGTTGTGCGGATTCCCTATGGAGATGAAGTTTTAATAGTACAAGGTGGTGGAGGAAGTAGAAGAGAAAAGTCAAAGTTGAGCATTATATCGTGTACTAAAACTCATAAGTATGTTAAGAGAGGTTGCTTAATTTTTCTAGCACAAGTAACGAAGAAGGAAGCCGGAGACAAGTCGAAGGAGAAGCGACTTAAGGACGTGCTGACTGTACGAGACTTTCCAGAGGTCTTTCTAGAGGACTTACCTGGATTATCGCCAACATGACAAGTCGAATTTTAAATTGACTTGGTCCATGGTGCTGCACCTGTGGCACGAGCTTCGTATAGATTAGCACCGTTAGAATTGCTAGAATTGTCTACTCAATTACAAGAACTTTCTGACAAGGGGTTTATAAGACCGAGTTCTTCACCCTAGGGAGCCCTAGTCTTGTTTGTCAAAAATAAATATGGATCTTTTTAGATGTGTATCGACTACCGTGAACTGAACAAGTTGACGGTGAAGAATCGATACCCACTTCCGAGAATCGACGACCTAATTGATCAGTTGCAAGGATCAAGAGTCTACTCTAAGATCGAACTGAGATCTGGTTATCACTAACTCAGAGTTCAAGAGGAAGATATTCCAAAGACAGCGTGTAGGACACGCTACGGTCACTATGAGTTTCAAGTGATGTCGTTTGGACTGACTAACGCACCGGTGGTATTCATGGATCTGATGAATAAATTCGTGATTGTTTTTATTGATGACATCTTGATCTACTCTAAGAGCACAGAAGAGCATGCAAAACACCTTAAGTTAATTTTGGAGTTACTTAAGAAGGAGGAATTGTACGCCAAGTTTTCGAAGTATGAATTTTAGCTGTTGAAGGTATAATTTCTTGGTCACGTGATTGATAGTAAGGGCATTCACGTAGACCCAACTAAGATTGTGTCAATCAAGGATTGGGCATCCCCCAAGACTTCGACAAAGATTCGTCAATTTCTAGGTCTTGCTGGCTATTACCGACGATTTATCGAAGGTTTCTCAAAAATTGCGAAGCCTATGACGAAGCTGAGTCAAAAGAACGTGAAGTTTGATTAGAGTGGGTAGAAGCTGCATTTCAACTGTTAAAGCAGAAGTTATGTAGTGCACCAATTTTAGCTTTACCCGAAGGTAGTAAAAACTTCGTGGTTTATTGTGATGCTTCTCGTAAAGGATTGGGCGCAGTTTTGATGCAAAGGGAGAAGGTCATAGCCTACACGTCACGCCAACTTAAGATTCATGAGAAGAATTACAATACACATGACTTAGAGCTTGTAGCTGTAGTGTTTGCTCTCAAAATGTGGAGACATTATTTGTACGACATGAAGTGTGTTGTGTTCACTGATCACAAGAGTTTGCAACATATTCTAGATCAGAAAGAGTTGAACATGAGACAACATAGATGGTTAGATTTGTTGAGTGATTATGTCTGTAAGATACGTTATCATCCGGGAAAAGAGAACGTGGTGGCAGATGCCTTAAGCCGAAAGGAACGGCTTAAGCCACTACAAGTTCGAGCTTTAGTTATGATGATTAGTCTGAACCTCCCTGTGCAGATTTTAGAAGCTTAGGTTGAGGCGAGAAAGGAGGAGAATTATGGAATAGAAGATCTGTGTGGTATGATTAAGAAGCTAGAGCCACGTGCTGATGGAACGTTGTGCTTAAGTAGGAGAAGTTGGATACCCTGTTTTGGTGATTTAAGGGAGTTGATTATGCACGAGTCGCATAAGTCAAAGTATTCGGTACATCCTGGATCGGAGAAGATGTACCAAGATTTAAAGAAACTGTATTGGTGGCCGAATATGAAAGCTGAGATTGCCACTTACGTTAGTAAATGTTTAACATGTGCCAAAGTCAAGGCCGAATGCCAAAAACCATCTGGTTTGTTGGTTCAACCCGTGATCCCAGTATAAAAGTGGGAGAACATTACTATGGATTTCGTAACTAAGTTACCAAAAACATCAACTGGTCAAGATACAATTTGGGTAATTATTAACCGACTTACAAAATCTGCTCATTTCTTACCAATGAAGGAAACTGACTCAATGGAGAAGTTGACGAGACAATACTTAAAGGAAGTAGTCTCGAGGCATGGAGTGCCAGTTTTGATTATTTCTGATCGAGACAGTAAGTTTACCTCTCATTTCTAGAAATCGTTGAACGAAGCCCTAGGTACTCAATTAGATATGAGTACGGCTTACCATCCACAGACTGATGGTCAAAGTGAGAGAACCATCCAGACTTTAGAGGACATGCTACGTGCTTGTGTGATGGATTTTGGGAAAGGTTGGGATAGACACCTACCTTTGGTGGAGTTTTCTTACAACAACAGTTATCACACTAGTATCAAGGTTGCACCGTTTGAAGCTCTCTACGGCCGAAAATGTAGATCGCCTATTTGTTGGGCTGAGGTTGGGGACGCTCAGCTCACTGGTCCGAAAATTATTCATGAAACAACTAAGAAGATCATTCAAATCAAAAAGAGAATTCAAGCTGCCCGAGATAGGTAGAAGAGCTATGCTGATAGGAGGCGTAAGCCATTAGAATTTAAGGTTGGAGACAAGGTCATGTTGAAAGTGTCGCCATGGAAAGGGGTGATACGTTTTGGCAAACGAGGGAAGCTGAACCCTCGTTATATAGGACCTTTTAAGATTATTAATAAAGTGGGAATGCTTGCTTATTGACTTGAACTTCCAGAGAAGTTAAGTCGAGTTCATAATACCTTTCATGTTTCCAATCTGAAGAAGTGTTTCGTAGTCGAACCCCTAGCTATTCTGTTGGATGAGATCCAGATTGATGACAAGCTCCATTTCATTGAGGAACCAGTTAAAATTATGGACCGAGAAGGTAAACGGCTAAAGCAAAGCCGCATTCCAATCGTGAAGGTCCGATGGAATTCGAGACGAGGGCCCGAGTTTACTTGGGAGCGCGAGGACCAAATGAAGAAAAAGTACCCTCATCTTTTCATTAACCCCTCGTCCACGTCTTAAGCTTTGAGGACAAAGCTTCTTTAACGGGCGAAGAATGTCACACCCCGATATTTTCCGGTCAATATTTTAAACTTTTCCGACAATTATTTTTGACTTTTATACGTTACGTTTGAATCTGGCGGTTTACCGGGAAGTAAACCCGAGTAAATCTAAAAAACGTCATCGGACGCGTTCCAGGATCGGATATTCATTAGTTTAGATATTATATGAGTTATTTAAGTGTTTCGTAGTTTACGATCACTCCCGATATTTATTTTTACGCTTTAACGTTTAAATTGCGTTTTTCGTGTTTTTGACCTAACGAAACCTCGGAAACTCGAAATCTTTTCGTGAAAACTTTAGTTATCGTCTATCTCATATTGTTAAGCCAAAAATTTCTTTCATATCCCTCCCCCTCCTTATATTAGATGCCTAAACCTAAACCAAATGCAACATGAATCTTGAAATTAAATACAAGAGCATCTTTTAAAATATTCATGCATATGTGCATGAAAGTGACATATAAGGAAGTCATTCTCATGCACATATCCTTATGGAAGACTTGCACATGTGATCATTTGGACTTATGCACCACCCTTTGACATGGAAATTCAAATTTGAGACATAATATGAACCATGGACCAAAATTTTAAACCATGATGGTCCTTGTGACCTAGTTTTAGCCGAACCACACACACCCCTTTGGTGTGTGTTGGTCACTTAATACTTAAAACTATGTAACCCTAAACCTTCCTTTGGCCTATAAATACCCCATTATAACATACACTAGGGTTTCATATCATTTTCCGAGCCTCATCAAAATTTCACATCTATCTTTTCCCTCTCTCTAGTCCACGGCCAATAAACACCCCTTATAGGGTTTTCATATCTTTGATTTCTAGCAACATCCACTCATTCCAAATTAATTTCTAAGAACTTATAAGGTGTTTTGAAGCATTGGTTCTTTGATTTAAGGGTTTTATTCAAGATCTACAAATTAGGGTTTGATTATTATTTGGGGTTTTTCAAGATCTAGTGATTTTGGGTATAGATCTTGTGTTGTTGCTTCTTGTTCATCATTCTTGTAAGTATCTTGAATCTTTCTTTATGGTTTCACTTATGTTCTTCATATATGTTCAAGACCCATGCATCCATATGTTGTGTTTTATTTTTTGAAAGATTTTAAAGAAAAGATTTCATAAATAATGATACTACTTTATTTTACTAGTTAAATATTATGTTCTTGGTGAGATGAGAGTTTATGAGAGTTGAAACAATAAAAATGATGGGATTAGGTTAGTTTTAAGTGTGGTTTCATTGTGGTTTAGTTGTGAATGGAGATTAGTCTAGATTAGGCACTATTGTGAAGTTTGGGAGATTTTGGTTGCGTTTTTGACAAAAACTGCTTGCTGTCCCAAATTTGTTTTGAAGTTTTGGTCGACCTAAAAATATTTTTATTAGGCGTAAAAGTAGTTTTTGAAGAGCTCGTTTCGAGTATATAGTTTTTCATATATCACACTTTAAAAACGACCAAGTTAGGGCCAAATGAAACTTGAAACATTTTTTGGCGAAACCAAATGAATAGTTGCTGATGTGAATAGAAAAATAAGTTTTCGGATACTTTCGGACATTTTTAGACTTTTTAAACATTAGAGAAACATATAGTACCACTTATATATTGATTGGTATTGGTTAATGACGTCGTCAACATATTTTGGGAAAAGCGATAAACTTACTAAAAATAGTAAGTTTGGTAAGAATTTAGCGGAACAGACTTAGAAGTTAAGCAATTAAGGCTAGTTAGTGCGTTTTGACTTATGGAAACTTAACAAATATAGGAGGCGGTATTAACGTCCCAAAACTAAAAACTTTCCTAAAATAGAAACTTACTAAAAATGGAAACTTTTGGATAAATGACGAAACTTAAAGAAAAACTATATGATTTCATTTCATCAAGTCTTGTTAATCCAACTAAAGCAAACACACATGGATGTCTTTTGGTGATGAACATATTATGCAATTCTTGGCATGCTTTTCGTGTTTCTGAGACACATTATTATTCTAGGTCGCGGCTAGATTTCTATATCACCTTTTACTTGCGTGATTATCATTTGCTCATTTTGCTAAGGTGAGTTCATAGCCCTATGTTTTACTACTTTTACTTTACTATTTTGGGGTGAGAAACATTGCTTGTTTTCAAACTATGAACACAATTATTTAACGTTTCCTTTTCCTGATTATGTGTTGCCTAAGTAGCGAATAGACCACTAATGCCCAAATTATCATGAATCGTGAATTGCTTAACCGACCGTACTGGTTAAGTAAGTGTGAATGTTGTAAATTGATCTATTGGGAGTAATTATCCCTATCCGGGTAAGTAGCGCTTACTAGATTCAGAGGTCCTGAACAAACGGATATATACCATGTTAGAATGTCAATAGGTGATCTTGGTCAGATACCTCTAGGACGTGGAATACTATTTGGCATATAAAATGCTTCCTTTTAAATTGAGCTTCGGTGTCATGAGCTTAGTGCAACAGTAAATACATTCTTTTTATGTGAAGTTGTATTTGTTATAACTGTCATGTGCGTACTATGAACTTGTGGTCTACTTTTAATATTAAATTCAAACCTATGAATTCACTCAACTTTATGTTGACAGTCTTAGCATGTTTTTCTCAGGTGCGTAGCTGTGGATGTCTTTGCCTACTATTTGGTGTCGCTATGCATTGGCCGATTTTCAAGAAACGCTATTATCTACTGTTTAAACATCGTTTTCAATTTCTAAAACTTTTATTCACTTCCGCATATTATCTTTAAACTTATGTCAAACTTTAACTATTTTAATTAACCCAACGATGTTAGATTTTCAAACGTACCCTTAGTGGTCATTCTTTGTATCTTGTGTGATGTGTATTATGACGTCATGCCCCCGGACACGTATTTCCGACTAGGCCTCGTTTGGGGGTGTGACAGAATTTCACTCAACCTTTGTGTTGACCCTTTTAGCATGTTTATCTCAGGTAATTGAGCAACCTATGGCATGGAGTGGCATTGGACGAGGACGTCCAAACTTGTTATCATTCAAACTTTATGTTTTCATTTAGATTTTGGGACCTCTGTTTTTGTAAAACTCTTATTATATTGAATGATAACTAAATTTTCTAAAACGTCTCTTTATGAGTCATTTTCTATGATTGTGACTGTTGATTCATGAAGTAATACCCCAAAACTTAGCTTCCGCTGCTATATGTGAAAA
Organism: Tanacetum coccineum; assembly: GCA_026074375.1. Lineage (NCBI taxonomy): Eukaryota > Viridiplantae > Streptophyta > Magnoliopsida > Asterales > Asteraceae > Tanacetum > Tanacetum coccineum. The sequence goes on from BQNB010055963.1 coordinate 27,907, forward strand.
ATGGAGGTGTTACAAAATGAGATATATTAGATTGATGAGGTGGCTTGATCAAGGGTAGAAGAGAAAGTATGTTTGTTGTGTTTGTTTGAAATCAAATCAATGGTAGAGAAAAGAATGTGGTAAATTGGATTGATGAAGTGGCTTGATCAAGGGTAAGGATGAAGAAGTGTGTGTGTGTGTGAAATTTAAATGTTGTAAAGAAAAAGGTGAATAGTGAATGAGTGGCAGAGAATTGTTTGATAAGATGTAGAAGAGCCTTTGTTTGGAATGTAGGGAACAAGAAGTACAATGATAGTACATTGTGTAAGGGAATGTGAGTTGGCATATGAAGGATGAGATTTAGGGATTATTTGGTAAAGGCTTATATGAGTGAAGGTTTTGAGATGAAGTTGAAGAAAATGGAGATAAGGATGAATTCAAAGGATTGATTTAGGTTTATAATCGCATTGCCAATAAGAGAGAAGAGGGTGGGCATATGTGATTATAGGATTGTTTAAGAAGAAGGTGTTTGAAGTGTTTGTAGAAGAGATGAAATCATTTGTTAGTTAAGAAGGGTGAACAAATGATTAGGAGGAATGTGTTGTTGGATTGTGTAGAAGAAGTGTGGACTTGTACATATGAGGAATACATGTGAGTTTGTAAAAGATTTATAGGTAAGGAGATGAGAAAACTCAAAGTATAATTAATCTCTAAATACCACAAACTCGTTTAGTCATTTAGATTTTAATCCATGATAATCAATAATGGATTTGATCACTAATCATCTTGATACAAACAAGCTAAGTGCTTTGCATCTTTAGTAAAGCATATCCCATAATAGGAAGGGATGCATTTAAGCAGAGTGACCTTTGACTTAGTTTGACCAATTAGGGAGTAAAACCCGTTACGTGATTAGGAACAACGTAAATCCGGATTAAGGTCAAATGAATACTTTTGCTTGTTCGAATGTTGAAAACATGATCACACTAGGTTTAGAAAGATGTTTTGGCCTTGGCTAGAGGCGTTTGATAAAAGATTTGAGTTGGCATTTTGTAAAAAAATGGGAGGATTCATTTTTGCTCATCTCTAAGTCTAAACCTCATTTGAAGTATTCCTAAATGCTCAAATATCATGTACATACCTTTATTGAAGTTTTCACATGTGTCGAGTAAAAGGAAAGCCGACAAAAGCAAATCCGTAAAATCAGAGTTCGCTTGTGGTGTGCTGCTCATGCGATGACGCGTGACCAGTGCACCAGACAAGAAAATTAGGTTTTATGGGTTTAGGCTATCATTTGTTATTTAATGTTTTGCGAATGTTTATTTGTCATCATTAAAACATAAAGGAGATCCTAGTCAATGTTGCACTAACAATGTGCTTGTGAGTTTTTATTTATGTGAATTTATGCTTGTGTGTGCTTGAATTTTTAGTATTTATGTTTGAATGCTTGCATGTTTATTTTCATGCTTGTTTATGCGTGTTTGTTTGTGTTTGTGTGTTTTGTTAACTTAAAATAGTCCTCTGAACTAGTTACGATGTAAGTTGGTAGTGCTTCTTAAGGCGTAACCAGCTCTGGGACACCAAAAATAGTTGAAATGTTTGGTGGTTGATCATTTTTTATGCTTCGTGTGATATTTTATTAAATATTTTTAGAAATTGGTCAGGATTTACATGTTACATAAAGAATAAGGTTTTAGAAAAAGCATTACTTGATCTTTGAAATTTTTGTTTCATGCAATTTGTGTCTAAATATATAGATTGACGACCTTTGTATTTGCTTATTAAATGATCTACCTTACTTATTGCTTATATTTATTATTCTTTACACTCTTAATGCACCGGGTGGTGATAGTGTGCAAATTAAGAAGAAACAGCAAGTTGAGGAGATCTTTGTGAAGATAAGATCCAAGATAATAAGATCAATGGACAAGAGTGGAAATGTCCAAGGAGCCAAATGATGGTGGCATGGGTCTAACTTAAAGACTCATTAAATAAAGAAAAGTGTTTACTGGGAGACAACCCGGGCATTTTTTTTCTTGTTAAACTTTGTTTTTCATTTCCTTTTAGACTTTCTATTAGTTTAGGTTTATGTCTTGGCTTGGTATTTGTTTTATTTTTGTTTATACATGTTATCCTAACTAGAAAAGCTGAGAAAGAGCCCAAATACGTTTTCCTCAAATCTTTGAAATTTCAAAATCCTAAAATTGATGTTCCAGACTTACTTACGGCGTAAGGGTACTCCCTTGCTACGTCATAATTGGAACGGGGTTAGAAAACTATTCTCTAATTTTCTCACTTACGACGTAGGAGTCACTTCCTTATTACGCCGTAAGAGCACTAGGTATGGTAACACGGACTGACACGTGTCAATTTGTCACCTCAGCGCCACATTAGACTGGCATACAACTCACTCACACACCAAAAAAACCCTCATTTGTGGCACGTGCCAGTTTTCACTTTTCGAGACCCACCATTTAATTTTTTGTTCCATTTTCCAAACAAACTAAATTTCTATTCATTATAATAAAATACAAATAGCCTTTTTATAAAAAAAAGTTACAAATATTTATTTTTAAAAAACACTATGTAATGTATATATATATATATATATATATATATATATATATATATAAGTTATGAACAACATTTTTCATATTCTCTATAATCCAAGCCCACTAAAACTCCACTTCTAGCCCAAGTGTAACACATTTAATAAAAAAATATATATCTTCTTCTTCCTTTTCCTGGATAAAACACACACTCACACATACAAACAAATATATACACCAAATAACCATCAAAAAATAAAAAAACACCACACAAACATAAACTCGTGCACGCTAATTAAATAATGAACCAACTGGCTCATGCATATCTTAGTACCATGGCACACCCACTGGCAGCGCAAATGGAGCTCCATATCAGACTGGCGCGATGAACATGTTACGTTACCCTAATAAGCTCTGACCAAAAATAATTTTTCTACTTAACTTATATAACGATTTTCAAATATATCCAAGTTTTGTACATTGTTATATACTTTGTGGGTGTGTTCCCTAGAAACCCTCACAAGACTACAAATCGTCCACTCGGGATACTAAGTGGTTTAAAGGCTTGTTGCATATGCTAAATGCAACCGTAATTCTTACAAAAGTGAGTTAGGATTTAATTTCATTTCTTGTATTTTCATTTTGTACATTTTTGTGCTATCTTGTCTCTAACCGGATTAATGCTTTTTGGTCTTAGTTTTCTTGTAGCTATATAGGTTGATGAAACATGGAGTGGTGTTTAGAAGATACATAGCTGCAAGTAAGCATTTTAAATCCAGATTAGTTGAATGTTATACTGAAGGTGATGATGAGTTATGAGTGTTGGATGTTTCTTGATGAAGCATTCTTAGAGTATGTTTTAGGACATGCTATTTATTGATCATACTGAGCAAATCCAGAGGAGTCCTTCTGTTCTATTTCTAACCCTTCTACTTTTATTTTATATGTTTGGTATGACTCAAGTGTGGGGAAAGGATTAGAAATAAACGCCACTTGATATCTAATTACGTTCATTTTTCTATTTTTAGTGAAATATGTTTCATCTTTAAAATTTTGACATGTTTTTCATTACTAAACTAGTTTAATCTTAATTGAGCATACCTCCTTTATAATTCCATTGTGTGAGGATAAGCCTTTCCGTGTTCCCTTTATACATAAATTCCATAAAAATGAGTGTGTCGGTAGTTGTAGTAGACTTTAGAACTTAGTTTGGTATATATTTTTGAGACCACCAAAATGAGCATTGCACTGAGATAACTTAATGTAATCGATGTAGCTATGATAAAAGGCAAATATTAGGATTAACCCCAAATAGCCCATCCATTTATGTTATGTTATGTGTACATTGACTTTTCACATTGAGTAGTCAATCCCCTTGTGATACCCTCTTGTTACTCTCATTTTAATAGTAAGATAACCCTAGTTAACCCGTCTGAGCCATTTATTTTGTTTTGTTCACACCATTGTATGTTTGTTTCGTTACACCTTACACCTAGCCTACCGTATAGTTTCTTTTAGTCCATAGTCGGGGAGTTGCTAGTTAATTTTGGTTCCACTAATGAAAGTCGCGGGGAATGATAAAGGGAATTTTTTAGAATATCGGGTTTAGAAGATAGTTGATCTTAAGTAGGGGGATTATCTTGTACATATGTGTTCGTATTTTCTTTCTTTCTTTGTATCCTTATCTTGAATAAAAAATAAAATAGAGAGCATGCAAGCAAGTGTTTATTAATTAGTTTGTTTATAGCTGACAAAAAATATAAATCACCTCATATTTCGTATAGTATAGCGGTAAGTATTCCCGCCTGGCGTAGCTGACGATGTTTTGATATATCTGTTATGACGTATGTAAACGGATAGCACTTATAAACCATGTCATTTCTATCTTTCCTTTCTATTTTATATCTATATTTGTACAATAAGGGCGTTATACATCTCAAGTGGGGGGATGTGATATAAAAATGGGAGATTATCGAGATTATTTAGTCAAATTACGTGTCATTTGTGCCTAAAAAAACATGGCACATTAACTCGTATTTATTTCATTGATGATGAAGGTCGAGTTAATGCGTCTTTCATGTCTAGTTATTACATGAAGATTATGAGGCATTACACCTACACATTATACACATTAAATCGTGTATTCTGAAGATCCCTAGACTCTTGATCCTCGTATTTTTCCTTATAGGATTAAATAAGACTTGTGATGGGGAGATTATGGACTTAGGAAACTATTTCTTTTGTATTTTTTTAATTTTACACCCATTTAAATGTTTTTTCATGTCCTATATCCTACCCTTAATTGTTCTAGTTGCTTTTAATCCTAATTTGAGTATGCTTGGGTATTAGATGAGCAACCACTTGGCGCTTGTTCACTTGTGGTTTTATTGTCCAAGTATCATTATTGGTAAAGATTGCATCAAGAATGATTCACCTTGTTAGCCTTTATGTTGTGTCGGACCTTTTGCCTTTTAGAATAGTTGCATCTAAACTCTAGTGGAGGAGATTAGTATCCTTGCAAGCCTGTAATAGAATACTCGTCATGATTGAGTGATTACCAAAACATGAACACATAGATTAGTGAGAGTATGAGTGTGATTTAATTTCCATTTCGTGATGTGCTTGGTATGGAATTTTCTAGCTTAGGTAGTTTTTAAATTCATATTTTTCAGTTTATACTTGGAAGGTATCTTTTTAAGAATGATTAAAAGGGTCTACTTGAGGGCAAGTAGAATTCAAGCGGGGGATATTTGATAACCTTAAATAGTATCTATATTTATATATCAATTCCCATATTTATTGTCGTATTTTATATTGTTTTATAAGAATCTGGTACTTAATTCCTTAATATTTGCATATTCAGGTTAATCAAGCCACTGGAATGAAAAGATGTGGAAAATAGCCAAAACTGGACAAATTACATGGAAATCTGCATCCAGGAGTATTTATGGCGTAATGGTACACTTAGCTTTACGTCGGAGACTAAACGAAGACTAGTTGACCATCGGGATATCAAGACACCTATGACGTAACATGCCTGATTTGGTTACGTCACAGTCATGAAAGAAGTACGAAGCCTGATTTATCAAAGAGAGCTACGACGTAAGCAGCTCGTTGGACTTACGCCATAACAAGTACCTTTAATACCAAGATGAGATTAACTTCAGGAACTAAACATGGACAAATATTATAAACTTTTTTATATATCACAAGGACTTGAAGTTTTACGTCAAGAACGATGGAGGGCCTTAGGCGGACAAGTCAATTGTTCATTCCTTATACTTAACGGGACTAATAAACCACAAGGACATGAAGAATTACGAAAACAATGATTAGGGGCTAAGACGGACAAGTCATAGGAAGTTTCCAGGTTAGATATGTTTGCCATAATGTAACAAGTTATGCCGTAACTCACTTCAGGCCTATTAATACCAATCAAATTCCATTCTTTTTATTCATTCCCTTTTGGTGGCTTTATTCGGTCGACGACAAAAAGAAGAAAAGTGTCGAACAGTAAGGGTTTCAAGAAGGGAAAACCCTTCGGGGTTTGACATTCGACTAGAGGTTAAAGGGCAAGGGTTTAACATAATTTGTACACATACTTTGACAAATTAAGTTTGATTTAATTTCATTATTCTCTTATAATTGATTTGATCCTATTTTTATTCGTTGATGCTATGCTAATTATTGTGCTTGATTACTTTTTTTACATTTAATTAGTTTAATGACTTGCGTTTGATATGACATGATCTTATAGTCTTAGTTTCAATTTTAGTTGGTAATTTGTGTAGTGTGCCTAAGATACTTGTATTTTAGTATTAGCTATTAAAATAAGGTTGATTATATACTAGTTAGTACGAGAGCATCCGAACCTTAGCATGTATGATTGACTATAGGATGACCATTTCTTAGTAGTTGTATGACTCATGCCTATTGAGCGACCCTTAGTATGAGGAGCTAGTTAAGAAGTATGAGCCATGCTAGTGAACTGTCAAATCATTAGCATTGGGTGTTTTACCAAAGACCCTTATACCTTCATAGGGTGTAAGCCTATACTAAGGCCTATCTAGTTGTAGTATTGGGTATTAGTGAGAAACACATAAGTGTTAATGGGAAACACATAGGTATATCTCTCAGGTTAGTTGGAAGGCTTAATGACTGTAAACTGAACTAGTCAATTCCTACGAGGGTTCATTCCATTCAGGATTCATAGGTTAGATGAGGATGCCTTTTGAGCATAATGACTTTAGACGCCTTTACTAAGATTGTAATTAAGCACTACAGGTAAGATCATAATTATTGAACTTAGAATTGTTGACTAGGTAAATATGTGCATCTCTCTTATTCATTTGCCATTGTAACATCACTTTATATAATTTAGGATTATTAAAACACGATAATGTAGATCTAACGCACATGTCTTCATATCATTTATTTCTTAGGTAGATTATCATTTCATTTAGACAACTAGATAATACACGCCGTTCTTAGAGTCAACACCCATACTTACCAATCACTACACTACTACACAATAAGGTACACTGCTATTTAGTGTGTAGGAATAGTCTGGGTAGTATAGGTTTTATAAATGTAAAACCTGACCTTCTATTTTAGCACATCAACAATTTTCTATAAGCTATAGAACAAAAACATTTGACAATGCCCTATAGATTTTCAGGTACTAATACATGACCGAATCACCTCACGAATTGGAATATAAGTATAATTGTTGATCCCAACTCAGATCTTGCTAACCTTGTAAAAGGCTTAGTTGTATTGAATAGATTCAAAACAACTATGCTAGAAACTTTGTTAATACTAAAGAGTATGCGGAATCTACTCTTTATTACTTAGAATAATATCAATGTAACAGTGATTTATATGAACAATGTAGTAAAACTATATGAACAATGATATAATCAAAAAGCTCCAATATTATTATGATGAATAATACTAGTACTCTGTCTAGTACTAGGGTTTACAACCTTAAAGCTGTAACACCTCCAAATCTGGGTAGCAGTGGAATGTTAAATATCCGAGGGCATTACTTCATAGATCAATAGCACAAGATATGAGAACGACCACTAAACGTGTCGTTTAAAAAGATACATTGGATTTAACAAAATACTTGTTCATTACATAAGCTCGTGGCTTCAAATTGTTTGACAACATAAGTAAAGATTCCGGTTTATAACAAATGTCCCAAAATGTAATACGCCTCAAATCTTTAATACTGACTCTCCACAGAGTGACCCCTAATGTATCTTGGCACCTCGTGCCCTATTCACCTGAGAAAAATATGCTTAAAATGTCAACAGAAAGTTGGTGAATTCATAGGTTTATGTAAATCAATTATAGGACCGCAAGATTTCCAAGTGTATGATTAAGCAACAGATGCAAACATCATAAAAAGTAATTACGGTTTCCTAAGCTCATGACACCGAAGCTCGACGTATATGGATGTAATAAATTTGTCAATGAATGCCCTTGAATGATGTTCTAACCCGCAACATCTCAAATCCGACATGGTATACGTTTGTTGTTTGGCAGACCGGCACAGTGAGCGCTACTCACCCAAATGAGGATGTTAATCCCAAATAGATCTATTTATAACATTCGCGCTCGCAATCTAGCAATTGATAGTTCATGATAAAAGGGCTTAGTGGGTTATCGCTACTTAGGCAAACACGTAAGCATAGTATAAAATGTACACTTGCGTCTAATTTGTAAAACAAAGCATGTTCTCACCCTAAAGATGTAAATCATTTAAATAATTATAAAACATAGGGCTATGAAATCACCTTAGTAAATAGTCCTCTGAAAATGATAATATATCCAAGTATAGCAAATGTATCACACCGTCAAATACCTAAGTAAATACGGCCAGTCTTAGTCTAGAAGTTTAGGCTAAAGACTTAATGTATAAACTATAATAAATTGCTAGTTTATATATACTGTTATCACTTGTGTGGTGATGCAAATGTTTATTGTATTTGTATTCACATGATGGCTCTTGGGAAGGTATACGATTTCATATATTTTAGTATACGTATAAACGTTATTAATAAATATTCCTATTTATTAAGTTGTCGGTTAACTTGTATAATATCCGAATGTAATTCGTCTGGTACGCTAAGTGTTTATAAAATCACTTTTGTTTATAAAATGCCCTTAGGTTTTCCATAATTTCAAAACAGCCCCTAGGTTTATGAAATATATACTATTTTACATTTTTAAACCCTTAAGTTTCCACTTGTACACTTTTGGCCCTTCAACTTTACAAAATTACACTTTAAGTCCTCATATGTTCCAATAGTCCCTAAAGTCTCAGAAATGTCAAAAACAATCCCTTAACTTCCATAACAGTGAGATGACTAAAGTTGCACATTTAGTCCCTTAACTAGTAAAGATAACATTTTAAAACTAATTAAGATCTAATAAGTGACAATAGGTTTTATTAACTCCAATAAGCTACATAAGCTATTGGCAGCTTATAAATAAGCTCGGATGAACTTATTTGAGCTTATTGGGCTTTTTGAGCTCGTTAAGGCCCATTAAGCAAATAAAGGGTCCATTTAGGATTACAAATGTACATAAGCTCTCATTTGACTTATTTAAGCTCATGTGAAACTGTTTGGATGAAAAATAAGCTCGGATGAGCTTATTTGAGCTTATTGGGTTCGTTAGCCCAATAACTCTAACCCGAATACTTTTAAAAGTCCATTAAGGTTCTAAAACATGTTCAACTTATAATTTCTAGCCTTAATAAGCACTTTAGGGTCTGTTCACTGTTTGGCTTATTCAATAAGCTAATAAGCTCGTTATTAGGCCTTTAGGCCCAATAAGAGTTCGATAAGCCCTTTAAGCCTTTAGGCTTATTCACTTAGGGTCCATTAGCATTTTCCAAGTTCATTAAGCCCATTAAACTGTATAAGCTCACCAATAAGCTGTTTGAGCTTATTGTGGCTTATGGGTTCACGTTTGGACTCGGTAATAGGCTAACAAGTCCATTAAGGGTCCATTTGGTTTTCTAACACATGTTAAGGTACCATAGGGTCTATTTGAATTAGATAAGCACTTTACACTTTTCCAATAAGCACAAAGTGCTTATTAAAAGGCCGTGGACCCATAAGTCGGGCTTGTTGGGCCTGTTTTGGGTCGTACGTGGCTATTGGGCTAAATAGGCCCGTTAGAGGTTTACTTCATGCATGCTTGCTATACTTGAGTTTAATAAGCCATTTGTCTAACAATAAGCTCGAATGAGCTTATCAATAAGCAATGGGTCCCCACTAACAGGTTGTTGGGCCCATTAGTGGTCTATTTACTCTTCTAACAACATATATGGGTCGGTACTAGTTCTAGCAACATATTTAAGCTTGTTTAGCTTAGATAAAGGTCGTGTAACACATGCAAACGTTTATTAACTTTGTATACCCTTCCCTAGCCGCGCCATTCCATTGCCTTTAAAAGTTTATGCGTAGTTTATAAAATATTCGTGTCTAAGAGTAAAGGTTTGCGTTGGTGTTTACATTTGTACGTAAACGAATACGTTTGATACTTAGCTTGCCATTTAATCATTTTGTACAAGTTCCTTAACATATGTATCACCACACAAGTCCTATACAAACGTTTATCTGTATGTTGACACGCATGGGTTTGCGTTAGTGCACTACTTACATGACACAATGTCTAGCAACTAAGAAACCATTTAAAATGCGAAGAGTATAAGCTTGAACTTGACTTATAAAGGGTCCTAGAGTATTGGTTGACGAGTTTGGACATGTAGAGTTGTAACGCCCTGACCCGAGAGGGTAGAAGTATTACAAATATGGTGTGACATCAAAAGCATACATAATCATAACACAAGCATAAACAGCGGAAGTCTTAGATAAATAACCAAAGGATAATAAGTCAACATGACTTAAGGTACATAAGTTCTCAAAGGATAAACATATCCAAACGAAATAACAAATGTCTTGAAAAGAAACAATTCGCATATCAAAGGTTCAAATATCAAAGGGATCATAGCAAAGGTTCAATATCAAAGATTGCATAGCAGGGTTCAAAAGGGAACATAATGACTAATCATATGAGAAAGCCAAAATACAAGGCTCAGAGCAAATGTGGCAAATCACATAAGAAATCAAAGATAGAGAGGAATATGTCATGAGAAACCTTAACAAAAAGGTCAGAATATCTGTACCTTATTCCGAAGCAAAGCAAAATCAAAGAAACACCACAGGAATAACAGAATCACTCCCTCTTGACCGAACCTAAGGAAATGATGAATTCGAGTTACAAACCATTCATTTAAGTTATACTTTCTATTTTTAGAAACTTTCTATTTTTAGTAACTTTCCATTTTTTAGTAACTTTCCATTTTTAGTAACTTTCCATTTTTAGTAAGTTTCCATTTTTAGTAACTTTTTATTTTTAGAAACT
>BQNB010055964.1:0-38875 GCA_026074375.1 Tanacetum coccineum
ATTATGTGTGATCGTACTATGAAATAACACCCATATATGTTCCGCTGCGTTGTCCCGAAAATGGGGGTGTTATACATAAATCAAGTGAGATTTAATTTGCACCATATACCCTAAGGCTCTTTAAGGTACAAACAAATCATTTATTAAACATGATTTAATCATTCACACCATATACCCTAAGGCTCTTTAAGGTATGAACAATTCAATCACTTATGCCATATACCCTTAGGCTCTTTAAGGCATAAGTAATCTCATGATCAACTCTACTTACACCATATACCCGAAGGCTCTTTAAGGTGTAAGTAAAGCAATTATTCATATGATATATATATTATGCCAAATTCTGAATCCCGATGTGTACCAATTTATTGGCATCATCTTCCAAGTTAGTGGAAATTCACTAAAGATTAAGTTGAACCGAACAACCTTATTTATTACACATTATTAATATACAAGTGAAACAAGCTAATGGGAGAAAAAGCCACAATTAATACTTATGAGCATTACAGAAAACCAACTATTCCACGTTTAGTATCATGACTTATAATTAACAATATCATTTCTTGTTCTTTTCAATTTAAAATCTCCAAAAAAAAGACTTGCGAATGCTTAGCCTAGCGAATTAAGATTGGCACTTTAACAAGTCACGTAGACTGGCAACAATCTTTATTCTAATAAATCGAGTTCGGCATAATGGATAAGCCTACATAAGACTAGCAACAAACTCGATTTAAATATGTTAAGGAAAGAGCTAAGGTATAAAACCGGTCGGATTAAAATTTATTTCTTGTTCTCACCTATATTTGTGTCATAACACTTATTTCATCACTTTATCATTTTTTTAATGCACAAATTTTTTTGAATTTTTGCTATTTTCACATAAATCACATATTTTTGGTGGAAAAACGGGTTACGTGAGAACAACGGCTGTAGGTATAATCAAATCGATAGATTCCCCCCCCCCATACTAAAACTACACATTGTCCTCAATGTGAGATTGATACCCCCATAATAATTTCAATGCATAATCTTGATATAAAGGGGTCTCTTCACAAATCTAAAGCCGTTTATTAAGTATGCTAAATAGATAAACGTTAGTCGATAAGATTAAGGATATCGGATTCCCAATATAAGCATGCTAAGGATTTGAAGAGCGAGTGAACGATGGACAAAACACCGAGCACGAGAGCCTTCAAAATCCGGGCAATCCTGGACAAACATCACAAACCACAAAACACGAAACACGAGAAAGAGGCGAGCTCTCTCACATCACACTTATTAGAAAATAGAAAGAAGATAGAAGGATAAGCATGGGTTGCCACCCGCGAAGCGCTTGTTTTTGTTAACCGAGTCACGAGCCTGACTCGACCCCGAATTCATTGGTCCATGGGGAAAGTTTGGAGATCCGGGACAACCATATGTGGTATGTCCCCTCCAAAATAGTGCTTAAGTCTATGACTGTTCACCTTAAAGTTAGGACCATCGGCTTGAGATAACTCAATGGTCCCATAAGGGAAAACTTGGGCCACGGTGAACGGTCCGGTCCAACGGGATTTTAATTTGCCCGAGAAAATCTTTAATCATGAATTAAAAAGAAGGACACGATCTCCAACGTGAAATTCACGGTTTTTGATCTTAGCATCATGAATCTTCTTTGTCTTCTTTTTATAGATCAAAGAATTATCATAGGCCTGATCCCGAAGTTCGTTTAATTCATTAAGTTGAACTTTACAATGATCACCCGCGGTTTTTAGGTCAAAGTTAGTCCATTTCAAGGCCTAGTAGGCCTTATGCTTAAGCTCGATGGGGAGATGACAAGCTTTTCCGTATACCAGCTTATAAGGAGTACACCCGATCGGTGTTTTGAAAGCAGTATGAAAAGCCCACAAGGCGTCATCAAGTTTATCGGCCCATCTTGCCCGATGCTCGCCTACCGTCCTTTCTAATATCCTTTTTAAACCTCTATTGGAAACCTCCACCTGGCCACTAGTTTGTGGGTGATACGAGGTCGAAAGCCTATGCATAACGCCATATTTTTGAAGAACTTTAGAAAATTGGTCGTTACAAAAATGCGTCCCTCGATCACTAATGATGTCCCGCGGGGTTCCAAATCTAGAAAATAATTGTTTTAAAAACTTAACCACTACTCGGGCGTCATTGGTGGGGAGCGCTTTCGCTTCAACCCATTTCGAAACATAGTCGATAGCCACGAGAATATATTGGTTCCCTCTTGAAGACGGGAACGGCCCCATGAAATCGATGCCCCAAACGTCAAAAATCTCACAAACCTGAATAGGATTTTAGGGCATTTCATCCCTTTGTGAGATCTTTCCCTGACGCTGACACGAGTCACAATGCGTGACAAGGTCCTGGGCATCGTGATAAATGGTGGGCCAGAAAAAACCTGAGTCAAATTTTTTTTTGCGGTGTAGTTCGGGCCATGGTGTCCCCCGGTGAGTCCATTATGGCAAGCTTGGAGAATGTCCATAGCTTCCTGCCCGTCCACACATCGTCGAATAATCTGATTAGCACAAATCTAAAAGAGATAGAGGTCATCCCAGAAATAGTGTCGAATATCCTTAAAGAATTTCTTTTTCTGCTGGGATGACATCCCTTTAACAAGCACATTCCCCACTAAGTAGTTTGCTATGTCGGCAAACCACGAGGGTTTATTTTTGGGATTAAGAGATATCATACTAAGTGATTCATGAAGAAAATTGTCATTTATTTCCATTCCAACATGATCTCCTTGATACGGGTTTTCTAATCTGCTTAAATGATCGCCGCGAGATTCTCTGCTCCCTTTTTATCACGAATTTCAATAGTAAATTCCTAGAGCAAGAGAATCCACCGGATCAACCTCGGCTTAGCATCTTCCTTATTAAAATGGTATTTTAATGCCGAATGATCCGTATATACTATGGTCTTGGATAAGACTAAGTAAGACCGAAACTTCTCGAATGCATACACTACAGCTAAAAGCTCTTTTTTGATAACGGTGTAATTAGTTTGAGCATCCAAGAGGGTCTTACTAGCATAGTGTATAGGCCTAAATTATTTGTCTTTCCTTTGTCCTAAAACTGATCCAACAACATAATCACTAGCGTCACATATAAGCTCAAACGGCAAGTCCCAGTCCGGGGACACAAGGATAGGAGCTTCGGTTAACCTCTTTTTAAGAATCTTAAAAGAAGCAAGACACTCGTCCGAAAAGACAAAAGGAGTGTCTTTTTCCAAGAGGTGAGTCATTGGCCGAGCTATTTTGGAAAAATCTTGTATAAATCGCCTATAGAAACCGGCATGACCCAAGAAGCTCCTAACCCCTTTAACTATGGTCGGAGGTGGTAATTTTGCAATCACATCTACTTTAGCTCTATCAACTTCAAGTCCATTTTTAGAGATTTTATGACCGAGGACAATGCCCTCTTTAACCATGAAGTGGCACTTCTCTGAATTTAGAACTAAGTTGGTGTCTTCGCACCGTTGTAGCATAGTATCTAAATGGGAGAGGCACGATGAAAATGATTCCCCGAAGACCGAAAAGTCGTCCATGAAAATGTTCCATAAGGACAAGTGAAAGTTGTCTTTTCCTTTGGAATGTCCCTGGAGCATTGCAAAGGCCAAAAGGCATTCGTCTATAAGCAAATGTTCCATAAGGATAGGTAAAAGTTGTCTTTTCCTGGTCTTGGGGATCAATTAGGATTTTAAAATAGCCAGAAAATCCGTCTAAGAAACAATAAAATTCGTTTCCTGCTAGTCGTTCTAACATCTGATCCATAAAAGGTAGAAGAAAATGGTCTTTACGGGTGGCGTCGTTTAACTTTTGATAGTCAATACAAATGCGCCAACCCGTGACCAATCGTGTAGGAATAAGCTCATTATTTTCATTGGTAATAATCGTCATACCCCCTTTTGGGTACGACGTGAATCGGGCTCACCCAAGGACTGTTAGAAATGGGATAAATCAATCCAGCATCGAGAAGTTTTATGACTTTTGCTTTGATTACTTCATGGATTTTAGGATTAACCCATCTTTGGTGCTGAACAGTGGTTTAAAATCATTTTCCATTAATATCTTATGAGTGCAAAAATTTGGATTAATGCCTCGAGTATCATATATTTTCCAAGCTATCACCCGTTTATGTGATTTTAAAACCTTTAGAAGCTGTTCTTTTTCCTCCCTCTTCAAGTCTTTAGTGATTATGATGGGTAACTTGGAAGTTCCCTCCAAAAATGCATACTCGAGGTGGGAAGGCAAGTCCTTCAGATCAAGATCCGTAGGATCATCAATGGAAGATCTAATATTTTTGGCATCATTAATCAAACATACGGGGTAAGGAATATGAGGGAGATCGGGTGTTGGATTGTCATTAAGTAATCTTTCTAGAAAAAGAATATCTCCCTCCGAGTAGTAGGTGCCATCATCAATTTATTTTTAAAAACCCCCCCCGATGGTATCGAATCATCAGAGAAGAATGCGTCGGTCTCTTCAAAAGAAAGATACTATTACTCCTTTTGTCCCCCGTGAGTTCGAGAAGTGGAGAGAGACTCGCGACCATAGGGTCGGAGTAAGATTGGGACTGCCTGTCGTATTAATTGACTTTGAAAATTAAGCACCTCATGAACATGATCTTCACATATAGTATCGAGAATGTTCAAAACCTTATGGATTGAATTATCACTATGCTTTTGAGGATGTTTTGAGGCACTTTCAACGTTAAAGACTAATTCCTCATTACCGACTCACAAGGTTAACTTTTCGCCGTGTACGTCAACTAAAGCATGGGCCGTCCTTAGTAAAGGTCTTCCCAATATAAGAGGAACCCAAGGATCAACCTCGTAGTCAACCACCACAAAGTCGGCTGGGAATGTAAACTTGACTACTTGAATGAAAACATCCTCGGCTATACCGGCTGGAATAGCAACAGTCTGGGTAGCTAATTCGAGGGTCATTCGAGTAGTAGAAAGTTCCGAAAGGGATAGTGTTTTTTCCACACATAAAGTGGCATCAAGTTAATGCTAGCTCTTAGATCGGCTAGGGCCATGCATGACTCGATCCCGTGGAATTTACATGGAATGAGAAACCTGCCCGTGTCTCCGAGTTTTACGGGTAACTTTTTTAGGATCACAGCCAAGCAGTTCTCATTCACGGGTGTATTTGCTATCTCAAGAAGTTTCTCCTTATTCGTAAGGAGATCCTTAATCATTTTTGCAAATTTAGGCATTGAGCAAGAGCCTCAAAAAAGCTAATATTGAAGTAGATTTTCTTAAACATTTGTAAAAAACTATGAATTTAAATATCACTTTTCCTTGCAATTTTTCCTGATTCAACCTCGATGGATATGGAATTGGAGGTTGATGCGGATTAGGCACGAGATATATTAGCGATGAAATAGAGTAGAAGAAGTAAGAAGCGGGGAGACGGTGGGACAACCGAAGTGGACCTTATTGGTATTCTCGGTGAGTACTCGGTCGTTATCGTCTCCGGTTCTTGGTCCGCCTCCTTAGATAGAGGAGGAGGAGGAGGAACCGAGGGTCCAGCTAAAGTAGCACCACTTCGAGTGGTGATAACATCACAAAACACAAAACATGAAACACGAAAAAGAGGCGCGCATCCTCACATCACACTTATTCATAAATATTAAAATACTATTACTAAGGATAAGCATGGGTTGCCACCCATGAAGCGCTTATTTTTGTTCACCGAGTCTTAAGCCTGACTCGATCCCCCATACTTGAGCTAGGCTAAGGGGGATAGAAATGGAGAAACGGGATATCCAAGTAAGGAATGTCCCCTTTAGAAATCATCATCGGGTTCTTAGAAAAATCAGAAATGAATTTATCCCGATGAGATACGAGAAGATAAGAAAGAATACCAGGTTTGAACACTTTGTCATCGTTTTCGGATGAAAACGGGAGTAAAATGTCAAACACTGGATAAAGAGGATCACGGATGAATAAGATAGAAAATTTATCCCGTGATAAAAGTCTCTCGGATTGGACTTCAATGAATATCCCCGGATCAAAAATCTTGTTTTCGGATCCGAGGGAATCGTGAGAAGGAGTGAAGTCCGAATTCGGATCAGGGTGGGCAAAAGATTAGGCATAAGAACATAGTGTTTTGGTCGTCAAAACACCCGTATCGGGCTCCAAATCAAAGTAAATCTCAACATCTAGTGGTTTCGGAGGAGGACGAGGGGATGATGGATCATTAAAATGATCAAGGTTAGATGACTCATTTTCGGGAAGGGAAGGAGAATCATCGCTAAGCAATTCTTCAAGAAAACGAATATCCCCTTCCGAGTCATAATCGTCATTCTCAATGCCCGGTGGCATCAAGTCATCCGTAGCAAGAAATAAGTCGATCTCTTCCATATGAGAGTCACTATCCTCAACGGGGATAGGAGATGGAGAGAGAGACTCAAGAATCTTATCAGCAATTTCTGCATTAAGTTCTTCCTGCGGTTGTAGAGATGAATTATCATACGACAAATTCTTAACAAGACGGATTTCTTCCTCTAGATCAAAGTCTGCTTCCTTAATTCCCGGTGGAATTGGATCGATATAAGCGAATTGAAATTTCATTCTGGAGATTTGTTGTTTTTGAGGGAGGAAAGAAATGGTTAATAAACTTGGATACAAGATTGTCCCAAGTGAGAATAGAACGAGAAGGTTCTTTGTCGAGCCAAATCCGGGCTGGACCATAGATAGAAAACGGAAAAAGCATAAGCTTAATCGATGTCTCGGGCACATCTTTGTACTTCAACGTAGAAGTAATCTTGTTAAAATATCGAATATGAGCATGGGGATCTTCTTTCTCAAAACCGAAGAATTATTTTGAAGTTACAAGATTGATTAGACTATGCTTGAGCTCAAAATGCTCAGTGGGAATAGGTGGTACTACGATTGCCTCTGTATAACCCTTGGTGGGTGCACGGAGTAATTCCGCCATAGTACGTTGATCGGCCATCACAACTACAGGAGTCTCTTCAAGAGCGAACGGTTTGACTCTTTGTTTTGAACGTCTATGATTACGACGTTTTAGATTCGTAGAAGTAGGATTCGTAGAAGGTTTACCAACGAATTTTGAAGAAGAGCGAGTTTGAATACACTAAAAACAAAATAAGAGAAATAAAAAGAAAAATATTTTTGTAACCGATAATCGAACAAGTGTACGGTAGCTCTCTAGAAAACGCACAAAGAAGTGGAGGAACGGGAAAGCGTGAAGCTATTAAAAACCTTCTCCTTTCGGGTCGAAGTTCGTCGGATCAACCTTCCTTATACCTATCTTATAGTTTGTAATCTAAAGTTGAGCCGATTTCACAAGTAACACAACGGTTATTTTTGTTGTTTTTCAATTTTTTTGGTTTTTCTGGTTATTTTTTTTAAATACTTTAGGAAAAGTATTTTTGATTTTTCTAAAAAATCTATGAAAATAAATCAAGAAAAATAAAATATTTTTGTATTTTTTAGTTTTATATAAAAAAATAATAAAATGACAACTTCATGAGGAAGAGTCTTCAAAACACTAATCTTCAAACTTCAATGCGATATTCGATACACACCTCCCCGGCAACGGCGCCAAAAATTGATTGGTCTCCAAATACATATATAAGGATAATATCAATAATAGTATAGTAATAAGTATTTCGTAAGGATTTAAGAAGATTACTTTTATACAAAGTAAAATTCAAATCTTCCCGAGTCGTATCCCGACGAAGTGTGAATTGAGAATCGGTTAAGTTCGTGATCGCGTGCTTTGAATGATTTCAAGGATTTTGATTTGGTTTTCTATTTCTACAACTAACATGCAAAAACAAATAAAGACAAGCTAAAAACGAAAGCAATTTTAGAAAAAAGAATTATATTTTTTTGACTTTTATTTTATTTATTATGAATTAAAAACATATTTAATCTAAAACTAATATAAAAAATATTAAACTAATTTATAAAAATCTAAAAATATTAGAAAAAGTACTTTGAACAATTCTAATCCTAGGAAAAATAAAATGGGGCAAACAGCTTATTGGAATAAGCTATAAATAAGCTAAATAGGGCTGAAGGTTTATTTGGTAAAAAGGGTTTAAAAGATTAACTGTGTGGATGTATAATCGAAAAAGACCCAAGGGCAGTTGGTGATGAGTGTGTGTGTTGAGGTGTTGGTGTTATAAAGGAGAGGTCACAGGTTCGACCCCTGTGACCTTTTTTTTAAAAAAACATTTTTTTTATTTTTATTTTTGAAAAAACTAACTACTAATAAAAATAAGAAACTTTAATGAAAGCAATTTTTCTAAAAACTACAAATAAGCTAGAAATAAGCTCAATTAAGGTGGCAGTTATGACTTAAAACCTTTTAAGTTTTAACACTTAAACTGAAATTGCTTATAAGCTTGAATAAGCTTAAACCTAAGCCAAATTAAGCTACAAACACCTTAAACCCAGCCTAATATGCAAAACTAAAAAAATTTAAGCAAATCCAATAAGCCATAAGTTTAGAAATCAAATAAGCAGTTATTGAGAAAAGCTATGAAAACAGATTGAAGAGCACTTTTTAAGCCAATTTTTAAGCTAGAAAACCAAAAAGCTAGATCTCAAACCCTAAAAACAGATTAAGTTTGAACTATAAGCTACTAGAATAAGCCAATCAAATTTTAGAACTCTAAATAAGCTAGAAAAAGCTAATGAATAAGGCAGTTCTAGCTATTAACTATGTTTTTGGATTTTTTTAAAGTTTTTCTAAAAGGCTAAAATACCAATTTGCAGGCCTAAATTTAAGCTAGAAAAAGCTAATGAGAAAACTCACAAAGCTTAAACAGATTAATCATACTATCCAAAGAGCTTATATTATGAATTTCAGACCCTTAAACAACCTTAATCTAACCTAAATTTGCAATTGAAAAACTGGATTTTAAGCTTTGAAAATGAAACTAAAACTCAAAGACAGATTGTGACACTAATTAAACTTGCACATGTAATAACTAAACCAAACTATTTCTACTGCATTTTGAGCCTAAAACAAGCAGGAAAACAACACCTAAAAAGCCCTTAATCAAATCTTAAACAAATAAGCTGAATTTGAAACTATCTTACCACAGATTTAAACCATGGATGTATAAACCTTTGATAAGCAACTTTAACCTTTTAAAACTTATAAAAGTTGGTTTATAAGCTTATCAAATCTGTTTTAAAGGACACAAGGCAATCAAACAGTACTAACCTAGGTTAGTACTGCTTGTGCCAAACACCCCTTAATATGATTGAAAACCATGTGTAAACACAAAACAGGCCTTAATAAGCTTCAAACTGATAAGACACACTAAGACTTAAGCTATTAGATGACACTTTAAGCTCAAAGAAAGGACAAATAAGCATTATCTAATAATCTATGAAGATAAGCAGTTTTAACTAGCTTAAGAACATATTTAACTTTTAAATGATTAAAACACTCAAAAACTCAAATCAAACTTTATTTAAAACTTAAAACCACACATAATAAGCTAACAATAGACTAATGAACACAGAATAAGTAATAATAAGCAGTTATAAGCAGAATAAGCAAACTTACAAAACCAATATAGAAAATGGGCTACAAAAGAAAAATGAAGAGTACCTTTTTGTCCCAGCTAAACAAGGACTTAAATTGCTCAAAGGAGCTTTTCTACAAGCTCCAGCAACAAGATGTTGAGGTCTATAAGCCCTTCCCTTTTTTGCTTATCTTCCAAAACAAGATGAGGTAAGTTTGAGTAATGAGCTTAACCAGTTAAGCTTAAAACAAGCTTAACTAATTAAATTATAGCTTATACAGTAATGAACTTATTTTGAGCTTATTATCTTAACTAAATCATGATTAAATCATTATAAGTAAAGACAGAATTAAAAAAACAATTTAATGAAACTTTTATTAATATCAAAAACAGATTACAAGCTTATAAAAGAGAGAACTACATCAATTTAAAAGACTTTTAAGCTAAAATTACAATAAGCTACTAAAATAAGCTACTACTAAAATCCTACACCTCTTGCTCTGTCTGTGAAAGCCTCCTTTTATAGGGGTGAGAGCAACCTTCTAGCCTTCAAGATGCTCCCATGATCTCTTTTGAGCCGTTGGATTGCGTGCCACATCCTAATAGCCAATAGGGTGATGTGGGATTGCCAGTGTGGCTAATGAGGATGTCAGAGGGTGTCAGTAATCCTTCTAGAAAGATGGGTGTATGGGTGAATGAAGTTTTAACCTGTGCGTGTGTTGCAGGGTGAAAAGGTAATGGGAGGGAAAGGGAAAGTGCAACAGTAATTTTGACCATGTGTTGACCAAGTGTTATAACTTGTGTGTAAGTGTGTCGACCTGTATAGATGGACTTGGGCTTGTTTTATGGTTTTGGGCCAGGAAATGGGTTATTAGGGTTAATGGATTGCTATAAAAGGCTTAAAGGACAAGGCTTATATTAAATAAGGTTGTAGGATCGTTGTACCTTAGTATACTAACCCTTTAACCTGTAAAGGATGTTACCTCCTTGAATAAATCCAAGTTAGTAGCAATGTAACACTGATATAATATTGTTAATTATGCGGAAACTAATTAACAATATCAAGAAGAACACACAATAGTTTCTTAAACGATTTCTATTATAAACCTTTGAATCTGCCTAAGTTACAGATCCCTAACCATACAATACTAATGATTCGTGTATTTTTGTTATATTTCTAAAGCCTTCCTAGGGGTCCTTTTATAAACATAAGGATAACCACTAGTAGGTATACAGTCCCTGAATAACACAAATACTAATTGATGCTTATCACTAATAATTGTTACAAGATAAATGCTTAAAAACAACGGTTTTAAATTTATAGTTCCTATAAAGACAGTACTGGGACTTTTCTTCTTTTCTACTCAGACAGTTCTTGTCTGTTCATTTAGCAGTTTTGACTGTCATGCTCGGAAATCTTTGATCCTGTACTTCTCGTAAGTTCCTTAACAATCCTCCCCTAACTTGAATTCCACTTGCTTGACTTCAAGTTTCTTGATAGATGGTCTTCTTTGTTCAGCAGTACTACCTTTTTAATCTTTTAAGCTTCATCCTTTAGCAGCATCTTGTTTACAATCTGTTTGAATGCAATCTCTTGATAAACAACTTCTTTGACATTCTTTGTCTTTGCATCAAACAGATTGTCCTTTCAGCAACATGTTCTTTTCAGGCAACTTGAATGGATTTTTATGAGCCTTTACATAAAAGTAGACTTTTCTACTCTTGGGGCTTAGTCTGTTCTTTGGTACCTAGAAAAAGGTAATTAATCCTGATGAACTTGAAAATCACTTCAACTCTCAGAACTTGTATCATAGTGTGTTGAGCTAACTATATGACTTTTGGTAAGTCATTACATACCATTTTCGGATATGTATAAGTCTTTACCTGTAGACGTTTGCTCAGGACTAGCCAATATTTCAGGTGTAATACATGGGTATTGATCACCATTCAATTTTTGGTAAATGTCACCAGCAACTGATTTGAGATGTTCTTTACCAAAACTGTTTGATTTTGGACTAGTCAATTCTTATGTTTTTAAGAAATGGTGAATTGATTACCATTGGTTGTGTGGTGGTTAACCACACTCATCCCTTAAAGCAGTTTGTATTCACCTATTTTGCCTTAAAATCTTTTTGCACAACTCAAATCGTGATATCACATTTCAAAAAACTTTTTTAAACTAGCAGTACCTTCATCAAGGTACTGTTTGTTTTAAACTAGCAGTACTTTGAACAAAGTACTGCTTGTTCAAGTTAAATCTTTTTATCAAAATAAGATATATATAAAACGAAAATTTTGATAAATCATACCAGTTGTTTAAGGATTGTCACCATCTTCTGTTGTCCACAAAATGAATAAATGTATCAACGTAATGGCTATATCCACTTTCATTCTTTAACTTCCCATCCCAGTCTCCAACATCCTAATCATCAACTCTCTAGATAGAGGATACCTTTTTTCAGCCAGCATGTGGAATAATAGTACCATCCTCTAATTCTAGTGTATGCACTACATGCAAGGTTCATTACGTCTCTACCTTCGAATTCCCAATCTTCTGGGTTCTTCCAGAGGTCATAACAATAGATTTCTGGAGTCTCCCGATTAGTTATAAGGTCACTAGGAAGTATCAGCCCTAAACCAGTTGGAGGGAATGTGCTAATAATAGTCTTGAACATAATCGATATAGGTTACAATTCCGGTACTATCTAAGATATGCAGTATCTCCCATAAAGTATCTAAAAGACCTGAAAAGATTATTTCGCCCCTGTGAATGTTGAGATACTCTCCATCCGGTAATTCAATAACATGTAAGGGGGGATTTTTTTTTTTCTTGTTATCATGGGAAATTCCTTCTAGGGACTCTCTTTCTTGTGCACACTTTTCAAAATCTACACCCTAAGATAATTTACCTAATTCATAATTGTCTCTTTGTCCGCAACTTGAGCTTCTAGAATGGATGTTCTTACAGAAATTGATAGTTTTCTTTTCCTTGAAAGTCTTTTTGCATTTCTTTCTTGCAACCACAGCCTTTCTTTCTCGGAGCCCATTGGAATAAAGTCTTTGTAGGAGTCTTTAATTGATTCTCGAACTTTGTCATACAACTCTTTCATCTGTGGATACTTAAGTTTTTGCAGATTCTTGTATCCTTGACCTTTTAAGAAATTCATCAATCCTTATTCTTTCATTGAGCAAAGAGAAGTAGGTTTTCCCTCAACGGTAGTCTTTGGCTTTGCTTTCTTTACTTTTCAACCTTTTTCTTTCTTCTTGATCCCATTCCAGCTTGAATTTTCCTTGCAACCTTCCTACTTCCTTGTTAGTTTCAAGGTCTGATTTGTTGAAGAGTCAATTTCTTCTTTTTAGGTTCTTCAACCAGTATCCCTTTGCCTTTATCTTTTGAATCAGTACCTTGGCTTGGTTGTTGAGGTTGAGTTTGTATGGAACCCATGAAGGCATCAAACCTCTTGGTCTAGGAAATAGCAAACAAGAACTTCTGCAACTTTAAGTTGTTCTTCAGACTCCATAACTTTGAATTGGGACGGAGTGGGGCTTGAAGGGACCGCTTCATCTTCCAAAATTTAGGAGTACCTTGGAGTAATAGTACTATGTCTAGCAAGTACTTTGAGTTGTCATCCAAATCCACAGTTCTTTGTATCTCAAACTCTTTACTTAGAAGCTTCTTCTCCTCATATATGATTTCCTCAGTCTCATCACTTTTTCTTTCCAAATCAGCAGCATCTTTATCAACAAAATCATCAAAGAAAGGTTCTGTTGTGAAATCTTCTTGACCATAGTGCTCTTCAGACAAAGTACCTTCTTCCTTATTCCTCCCCAATTTGACTGAAGACACTTTCTTTTTATGCTTCTTGTGCTTCTTACTTCTTTTCTTATGCCTCTGACTGTCCACCCAAAGAGCATGATGCTGGTCCACTTGGCTTTACGAATTTGGACCAGTTTCTTGGCTTGGCCTTTTAAGCTGGATTTAATCTGTTTAGCTTAGAAAGGGTTTTGTTCTTGAGCCTCCTAAACTTCCCTGTTTCAATGCATATATATCTATATAGTCCCTATCTCCATCCCAGATGTTTGGACGCATCTGTGGAGTATAATCATTTGGGAGATGTAGGGGTATAGCAGCAGTACCTTGGTAGACGAGCATAGAGTACCTAGAGATGCTGCAAGTTACCTGGTAGAGAAAGCAGTCCTGTGAGTTATCAGTACCTGGAACAGTCAGCAAGTACCTTTGGAAAATACTACTTGAGCAGCACTTTGAGTAGGGTACCTTGTGCATCAACTTGCAGAACTGCAGCCCTAGAATTAGAATGAGACTGTACCTATGGTACTTCCTTCCGATGCCAATTTGCTGTTACTACTCCTAACTATGGGATGGAGTCAAGGGTGTAATCCTACACGAGAACTTAGGACTATGCTTCCTCATAAAAGTGAATATCTTAGAGGGCAGAGTAACTGAAGGCATAAAATCCTAAGGCCTGGCTACTCCCTCTAAATGCTTGTTCAAAAACAGTTGAACGAACCTAGGATACATAAGAAAGGGTGTACATTGGAATATGTCCTATGCATTCCATTACATTATAATCCAAAGAAAAGTGTGAACTTTGATTCGGTGCTAATCCTACTTGGGCGAGGCGATGTTGGTGCCAAAATTGCTCCCCTGAGGTACTCTTCGGGACTAAGGCAGTGCAAGTAATACCATGGACCCAAGTACTTCCACTGGGGGTCTAAATAAAGGTTGAGAGAAAGTGAGTGGTGCTAAGTTACCCTCGTAGCAATATCTCTGAGATGGTTGCTGTCCAAAGAACTTGCTTAGGAATGCATATCAACACCGTTTGCTCATCAAGTGTTAGATCAAGATCGATTTGGTTCTTCAGAGTCATAGATCTTTTTGCCAGGCAACATTGGCTGCGATTATGATGGTTACATCATTTGATCAACCCGGGGAGATGCCGTAGTCACTAAATTGTGAAGCATGGACCGATGAGATCAGGATATCAACACAACAAAGAGTAATTAGGAGCATCCAGTGATGATAATCGATGATTTGATAAAAATCGGCATTCTGCGCTCGTCTTCTTCCACTCAAGCAATCATGTTTGTGTTTGTTAACAAGTTGCGAAATATTTTGCCATTTGTAGAAAATTCTGAGGTCTGGTTACTCCCTCTAATTGCTTGTTCAAAAACAGTTGAATGAATCTAGGATACATGAGAAAAGGTTTACCATTGGCAATATGTCCTAGCATTCCATTCATAATCATCAAAGAAAAATTGAACTTTTGGTTGGTTGCTAATCCTACCAGAGCTGATGCTATGTTAGTCCCAAATTGTTCCCATGATGTACTCTTAGGACTAAGACAGTGAAGTAAGACATGAACTAAATACTTCCACTGAGGGCTAAATAGAGGTTTAGAAAAAGTAAGTTGTGCCAAATTACCCTCATAGCCTATGTCTCTGAGCGAGTCCCAAATAACTTGCTTTGGAAAACAGTCAACACCATCAGCATCATCGAATAGTAGATCAGCCCGAATGGTTTCCTCTGAAATCAAAACCCTTTTTCCAGCTACCATTGCGCGAATATGAGGCACTTCATTAATTGATCTTAGAGAAGCTGTAGCCCAAAATTGTTGAAGCCACGGACCAATTAGATCAGGATCAACTAACAAAGAATAGTTAATTGAGCATCCAGTGAGATAATCAACGATTTGATGAAAATCAGCATTATGCTCAGTCTTCTCCACACAAGCAATCATGTTATGTTTGTTACAGGTGCGAATATTGGCCATTTGATATGAAATTGATGTGCGTCGGAGGTTGTATTTAAAAAATTTGTGAATAAAAAGAAATGAAATGAGAGAAAAATGCAATTCAGTTGAGCATTTATAGGTTGCGTCGGTTAACAAAGAAAGTTACCGTTGTAAATACGTTTTTATCTCAAAAACGTACGTTTGACCGTTGACCGAACGTTAGAACAGTACTTAGTTGTCTAAGCAGTACTTTCTAAGACGAGCAGTACTTTGAGTTGGCTAAGCAGTACTTTCAACCTAAAAAGCTTTCCAACTCAAATTTGTCAATCACAACCCTGCAATTTTTCAAAATATCTCTTCAAATCATTAAAACTTTGAACAATCATTCATATCCTCCCCGTAAGCGTAACAATAGTGCTTCCAAAGATTCTTTCTAACCAGAACAGTACGTCACTTGAATACCAGTACTTTACATGTAGTCCTCCCCTCAAACGTAGCTATGGGTTCATCATACCAATGGTTACCACCAAAAAGTTAAATCTTGCCAAGTCAAAGCCTTTGGTGAGTAAATCTGCTACATTGTCATCAGTATGTACCTTGACCACATTAATGAGCCTCTGCTCATAACAATCTCGGATAAAGTGATGTCGAATCTGAATATGCTTAGTCTTTGAGTGAAGAACAGGATTCTTCACAATGCATATGGTACTCTCATTGTCTATATGGATTTCAGTGTTCATGAAGTTAAATCCATAATCTAGCAGTTGATTTTGCATCCAAAGTACCTGAGCACAACAACTTGCAGCTGCTACATATTCTGCCTCTGTAGATGATATAGCCACAATTGTTTGTTTCTTGCATTGCCAAGAGACCAGTCTTCTTCCAAGATATTGACATCCTCCTGAAGTTGATCGTCTATCATGATTGTCCCCAGCATAGTCACTGTCTGAAAAAGCTTCTAAATGAAAAGGAGAGTCCTTAGGATACCATAAACCCAATTTTGGTTGATGTTTGAGGTACCTAAAGATCCTTTTGACAGCATGCAGGTGAGAAACCTTTGGAGTGACTTGAAATCTTGCACACAGACAAACAGCAAACATTATGTCTGGTCTTGAAGCAGTTAAGTACATGAGACACCCAATCATAGACCTATAAAGATGTACATCAACATCTTCACCTTCTTCATCTTTTCCTAGAGATTTATGAGCTTCAATTGGGGTAGATGCTGGCTTAATGGTTCTAAAGTCAAATTTGTTGAGAATGTCTTTCACATATTTGTCTTGACTTAGAAAAATACCAGCATTAGTTTGCTTGACCTGAAGCCCCAAAAAGAAAGTGAGTTCACCCATTGAACTCATCTTGAATTCCTTTTGCATAAGTTCTTCAAAATCCTTCACCATAGAAGACTTGGTAGATCCAAAGATAATATCATCTACATATACCTGTACCAACATGATATCTCTTCTATCCTTCTTAATAAACAGAGTTTTATCAATAGCCCCTCTCCTATAGCCATGTTTCAAAAGAAAAGTGGAAAGTCTTTCATACCATGCTCTTGGGGCTTGATGTAAGCCATAAAGTGCTTTGACTACTCTGTAGACTTTGTTTGGATGAGCAGGATCTTCAAAACCTGGAGGCTGTTTTACATACACCTCTTCTGTGATGTTACCATATAAAAATGCACTTTTGACATCCATCTGATAGACAATAAAGCCCATGAAAGATGCAAATGCCAAAAAGAGTCGGATTGCTTCAATTCTGGCAACTGGTGCAAAAACTTCATCATAATCCACACCTTCCTCTTGTCTGTACCCTTGTGCAACTAGTCGTGCTTTATTCTTGATAATAGTACCCCGTTCATCTCTCTTGTTTCTAAAAACCCATTTAGTGCCAATCACTCGCTTGCCATCTGGTAAATCACATAATACCCATACATCCTGTAGCTTGAATTGAAGTAGTTCTTCTTGCATCGCTTCAACCCAACTTTCATCTGCTAAAGCTTGAGAGACTTTCTTGGGTTCCTCTTGAGATAAGAAACAAGCAAACAAGCATGTCTGTTGATCTTTGTGGTTAGTTCTGTTTTGCTTGTATATAAAAGACAGCAAGGCTTGGTGTTGGTCAGAAGCACTTTCTTTAAGCTTTCTTCTTGTGAGAATCCCAGCAGTACTTTTACCAATAATTTGACTTTGAGGATGAATCTTATGAATTCTAAGTGTAGGAGTAGAGGTGACATCAATGGTAGGATCCATGTTGTTGTAGTCAGCCGCTCCACCTTCCTCAGTGTCTGTATTTTCATCATCAAAAGAGTTTGTAGAGAAAACACCATCTTTTGGAATATCATCATCAGAATCTGTAGGTGTATTGCCAGTACTTTGAGGAGGTGTATTAGCAGTACTTAGAGTGAAAGTACTGTCGACACACTCTTTTCCCTTTTCAAGTGCTATTCTCTTCTTTTCCTTTTCAAAAGCATTCCTTTGAGCATCATTATGAAGTTTAGCAAGAGATTCTTGATGCATCAAACTCACAAGCTCATCATGTAGAGCTTGTTCGTCAGAGGACAATGGAACTTCTTTGTCAGCAGTATGTTCCTCTGAATGCTTATTCGGAACTGCATTAATGCTTGGACCATGAACAATAAACTGCTGTTCATCGAAATCTTCAACATCATTACAAGCAGTTTCTTGTCCTCCTGAATCAGCATAGTTTTCTTTCCTTACAGGAATGTAATTCATTGAAGGAGTTAGAAGTTCAAGATCAAACATCCAATCAGGACCTTTTCCTTTTTGATTCTCCTGATTCTCAAGAAAGTCTACATGAAGACAGTCTTGAACTTTTCTTGTTACCCTGTTATAGACTCTAAAACCTTTGCTGCTAGTAGAGTATCCCAACAGATAACCTTCTTCTGACTTGCCATCAAACTTACCCAATTGATCTAGGGTATTAAGTATAGTCAGAGGACATCCAAAAGGTCTCATGAAACTGATGTTAGGAGATCTTCCCATCAAAATTTCATAAGGAGTCTTCATCTGAGGTTTAGTCACCAAAACTCTATTAAGCACATAACAAGCAGTATTGACTGCTTCAGCCCAAAATTGAATAGGTAAAAGAGAGTCTGCTAGCATAGTTCTAGCAGCTTCAATGAGAGTCCTATTCTTTCGTTCCGCAACACCATTTTGTTTGAGAGGATTTACGAAAGCCAGAGGTTACGTACGAAAGTAATAAACACTTTCGTATGAAACATTTGGTTTTTATACATCCGAAAATGACTTTGAATGTTTTGAATTTTTAGTCCCCATACTTCCTTTCGTATTCTTTTGAAAGCCCAAATTAAAATACAAAACTCCCATTGGAGTTAAATCCAGTTTCACGTTTTATCCTTTGAAACATTTTTGCAGTTATAAATCCTGTTGTTTTGACGAAAAATTTTATAACTCCCCCTTGAATAAATATCTATATAATAATTTGTTCCTTTACGGATAAAAAATTATTCAAGAGATAGTTATTCCTGCATTTATTTCCATCTTTTGAGTTTTTGATGATAACGTGATCGAAAAAAAATTATAACTCCCCCTTGAATAAATATCTAGTTAAAGAACTTATTCAAGAGATAGTTATTTTACAGTTTTCAGCACACTTGATTTTTAAGAGATGATGATTTTGAAAAATGATTTCTTTTTGTAAATGGAAATGATTACAAAACACATATTTTACAGGTGATAAATCATCTTGATAAATGGATAACCCCTCCCCCCTCAGTTAATGATGCATTTACAGCTTTGAAAGACAACATAATTAAACTGATAAATTGGAGAAGATATGTGTTTCATCATTTAAATTATGTTTTCAAGTTTTTTAATTTTTGTCTTTTGTTTTTGATATTTTAAATAGAAAAATCACAATATTTTTGTGTGCATTTTTTAATATTTCATTGCATTTTTAAAGTTTGTATTTTTCTTTTTGAATGTATTTACAAAAGGTTTTGATGTATGATCTTTTATTTATGAAGATAACTTTGCGAGATGTGCCAACTCTGTTAGAGTCATACATCGCATACCAATCCTGTGAACTAAGTACTCAAACCGTTCTTTTGGAAGGGCTTTAGTAAATAGATCAGCAAGCTGGTATTCCGTCTCGACAAAATAAAGTTCAATTGTACCTTGTTTAACATGCTCCTTGATAAAATGATATCGGGTGTTGATGTGTTTAGTACGAGAATGTTGTACCGGATTATAGGATATGGTGTTAGGATTAAAAGCCTTCTTAATGCTGCTAGTATTACTGCTGCTCATATCAGAGTTAATGTTGCTCAGTTGTGTTAGTAATGCTCGAGAACTTCAGAGAAAAATGGTAAGTTTTTACTACTGCTAGTACACAGTTAGTACTACTAGTATAAAGTTACTACTGCTAGTGCATATTAGTGCTGCTCAGAGACTTAAAAGAAAAACTGCCAACTGGTTACTACTGCTAGTACAAAAGTTACTACTGTTAGTACAAAGTTAATGCTACTAAAGGAGTTAATGCTGCTAGTGAAGAAGTTAGTACTGTTGAGTTAGTTAGTACTGCTTATGTGATTTATATGAGTTATTTGTGTAAATGATATGTATAACTTATTTGTTTAAAAGATTTGATATTCTTAGAAAAGTATTGTAAGCCGTTTAGGACTCCTTGGTGTATAAAAGGAGGTTCTAAGGCATAGAGTTTGATATGAGTCATTCATAGAATTATCATCGCTTCAAGGTCTTTGTAACCCTAATACTTTGAGAGTATTCGTATTATTAATAATATTGGAACTTTTGTTTTGAATTACTGTTTCATTGATAGTTCTTCTTAATATTAAAGATTAGATTCCGCATAATCTTTAATACATTCAAACAAAGTTTCTACTATAGTTGTGTTAGATTTATCTAATATAACTAATCCTTATACAAGCTTAAGGAATTCGATCTATTAAAGTGGGATCAACAAGTGGTATCAGAGCTTGTTGCTTTGAGAAACTTTGCTAGAAGATATGGATCAAGATTTTGCACACATGGTGGCTGCATCCAAAGTTCCCATGCTCAAACCAGGTGAGTTTGAGTTATGGAGGATGAGGATTGAACAATACATCCAGATGATAGACTATGCACTGTGGGAAGTCATAGAGAATGGTGCAACCTTGCCAAAAACAGCAGTTGTGGAAGGTGTTGAAAAAGTGATGCCTATTACATCTGCTGAAGATAAGGCTCAGAGAAGATTAGAAGTGAAGGCTAGAAGTACTTTAATGATGGGCATTCCCAATGAACATCAGTTTTAAATTTTAATTATAAAGGATGCTAAGCTGTTACTGGAAGCTGTAGAAAAGAGATTTGGTGGGAATGCAGCTACTAAGAAGACTCAAAGAAATCTCTTAAAACAGCAATATGAAAACTTTACTGCTCCAAGCTTAGAGATGCTTGATCAAACCTTTGATAGGCTTCAAAAGCTTGTGAGTCAGTTGGAGCTTTTGGATGAAAAGCTTTCACAAGAAGATGTTAATCAAAAGTTATTAAGAAGTTTGTCACCTGAGTGGAACACACATGCTGTTGTGTGGAGGAATAAAGCTGAGTTAGAAACAATGAGCATGGATGATCTCTATAACAACCTCAAGGTGTATGAACCAGAAGTCAAAGGGATGTCTAGCTCAAGTTCAAGCACACAGAACATGGCTTTTGTGTCCTCTTCAAATAACAACACTAGCAGCTCTAATGAAGCAGTTAATGCTGCTCATGGAGTTACTACTGCTAGCACTCAAGTTAATACTGCTTACTCTACAAATATTGATAACTTGAGTGATGTTGTTATTTGTTCATTCTTTGCTAGTCAACCAAATAGTCCTCAACTTGCACATGAGGACTTGCAACAAATCCATCCTGATGACATAGAAGAGATGGATTTGAGATGGCAAATGGCCATGTTGACTATGAGGGCTAGAAGGTTTTTGAAGAATACAGGAAGGAAGCTTACTATTAATGGCAATGAGACTATTGGTTTTGATAAGTCCAAAGTAGAGTGCTACAACTACCACAAGAGGGGACATTTTGCTAGGGAGTGCAGAGCTCCAAGAAATCAAGACAACAAGAACAAGGAAATCTCAAGAAGGAGTGTGCCTGTGGAAACAACTACTTCCACAGCTTTGGTGTCATGTGATGGTCTTGGTGGATATGACTGGAGTGATCAGGCAGAGGAAGGACCTAATTATGCACTCATGGCTTACTCATCTTCAAGTTCTGACTCAAAGGTATCCAATGATTCAAATTGTTCAAAATCTTGTATGGAAACTGTTAAATTACTTAAATCTCAAAATGATCAACTATTAAGAGATTTAGAGAAATCTAGTTTAATGGTTTTAGGTTATAAAACAGGTTTAGAATCAGTGGAAGAAAAACTTGAATTTTATAAAAAGAATGAGTCTGTTTATGTAGAAAACATTAATGGCTTAAAATGGGATATTCAAGTAGGAGAAATAACTATTAGAGAGCTTAGGAAGAAGCTTGAAAAAATTCAAAAAGAAAAAGATAGCATTCAATTTAATGTAGATAAATTTGAAAATGCATCTAAAAGTTTAGACAAGCTCATAGAGTGTCAGATAGTTGACAATTGCAAGAAAGGTTTAGGCTATGAAAAATATAATGCAGTTCCACCTCCCTACACAGGAAATTTCATGCCTCCAACACCTGATTTGTCTTTTACTGGTTTAGATGAGTTTGTTAATAAGCCTGTAGTTAAGAACAGAAAGTCTGATGAAGAAGTGTCTAAGGTAGTTAGGAAGTCTGATGATTCCCCAATTATTGAAGATTAGGTGTCAGATAGTGAGGAAGAAAATGTGTCTCAAACTAAAACTAAGAAGAAAATAGTTAAGCCTAGTATTGCTAAGATAGAGTTTGTCAAACCTAAGCCAACAGAGAAAATTGCTAGGGAAATGTTAAACAAGTGAGAAAACTAGCCAAAAAACTTACTGACCAAGAGGCAATCAAAGAATATTGGAACAATATGATGTCTCAAAACTTGGAGCAATTTTGGAGATGTTTAATAAGCCTGTTAGTGTGTGGGAAGCTTTGATCATTTGCAAGTTAACTGCAATTCATCAAAAATAGTTTCAAAATCAAAGGGATGGTAAAACCTATTTGGAACAATATAAAGAGTGAATCTTAAAATTTTGCTAAAAAACTCACCCTTATGCTACAAAATGAGACTTAGTTCCAACGAGATTTAAGTACTAATAGATTAGTCTGGATTTAGAATCAGTTAATATGCTAGCTAAGTTCTTACTGCTTACTCAAAAACAACTGTGAATGCTGCTAGACTAATGTTATATCTTTCTAAAAATAGCAATTCAACTGTTTAGAGGCATTTATAAGAGACACAATCATTGTCAAACAATAGTTATTGTGATTAAAGGGTTTTTAATATTGTTAGTGGTAAAATTTTAATATGCTAGGGCCAAAGCAGTAGTTAATGCTGTTATTGGGAAATAATGTTAATGCTGTTAAAGCCTCAGCTTGTTGGGTTTGGCAATAACCAAAAACTAAGTTTTAGACTCCATGATTCTAAACAAAACATTGATTCAATCACCTAAAAAAGTTTGATTATATTGATGCATAAGGCAGATCCAAGTCAGTGATGGCTTGGGTCCCCAAAAGAAACTAATTTTCCTATCTAATGTGCAGGGCAATCCATATGGATTTATGGATCAAGGAGTGGATTGATGTGGATGCACAAGGCATATGACAGGGGAACATGATCTATCGAA
Source organism: Tanacetum coccineum (assembly GCA_026074375.1). Lineage (NCBI taxonomy): Eukaryota > Viridiplantae > Streptophyta > Magnoliopsida > Asterales > Asteraceae > Tanacetum > Tanacetum coccineum. The sequence continues at coordinate 23,046 of BQNB010055964.1, forward strand.
CAAAACTATGAAGAAAATAGATGGAGGATATGTTGCTTTTGGTAGAGAATCACAAAAGGACGGGAAAATCACCAAGAAAGGTACATTAAAAACTGGTAATCTAGATTTTAAAATGTGTATTTCTGTGAGAGAGTTATAGTTTAATATTCTTTAGTGCCCCATCACAAATGTGTGATAAAAAAATAGTGTTCTTTTTAATGAATGAATGTATTGTTTTATCTTCAACTTTAAGTTAATTAATGAAAGTTAATTTTACTTAGAGTTCAGAAAGAAATAATATGTATAGTGTTGATTTAAATGAGTTGTTCCTAAAGGAGGTTTAACTAATGCCTTTTTGCAAAACCACATCTTGATGAATCTAAACTTTGGCCATAGAAGCTAGGTCATTAAATTTTAAAACCATGAATAAATTGGTTAAGGGAAATCTTGTAAGAGGTTTACCTTCCAAACTTTTTGAAAATGATCAAACCTGTGTTGCTTGTCAAAAGGGAAAGCAGCACAGAGCCTCTTGTAAGTCCAAAACAGAGAACTCAATCAGTCTTCCTTTACATTTGTTACATATGGACTTGTTTGGTCCAACATTTGTAAAAAGCCTTATGAAGAAAATGTATTGCCTAGTTGTCACAGATGATTACAGTAGGTTTACATGGGTTTTCTTTCTAGCTACTAAGGATGAGGTGATTAGATGTGATAATGGAACTGAGTTCAAAAACAGAGAAATGAATCAATTTTGTGAGATGAAGGGTATTTTAAGACAATTTAGTGTAGCTAGAACTCCTCAACAAAATAGAGTTGCTGAGAGGAGGAATAGGACACTAATTGAGGCTGCTAGGACTATGCTAGCTGATTCTAAGTTGCCAACTACTTTTTAGGCAGAAGCAGTTAATACTGCTTGCTATGTGATCTCAAGAAAATAGAGTGTTAGTAGTTAAGCCTCATAACAAGACCCCATATGAACTTTTTCATGGTAGAACACCAACTTTAAGTTTTATGAGACCATTTGGGTGTCCTGTTACCATTCTTAATACCATAGATCACTTAGGCAAATTTGATGGTAAGGCTGATGAAGGTTTCTTTGTTGGATACTCTTTGAATAGTAAAGCCTTTAGAGTATTCAATAGTAGAACAAGGATAGTGGAAGAAAACTTGCATATTAGGTTTAGTGAGAATACACCTAATGCTGTAGGTAGTGGACCAAATTGGCTATTTGATATTGATGCACTAACAAGAACAATGAATTATAAGCCAATTGTTGCAGGTACACAGTCTAATGATAATGCATGTCAAGCTAGAAAGGAGACAAAACCTATCAAGGATTAAATTTTGCTACCATTATGGACTGCTGATTCGCCATTTTCCCAAGATCCAAAGAGTTCTCATGATGATGGATCCAAACCTTCAAGTGATGATGGAAAAAAGGTTGATGAAGATCCAAGAAAATAAAGTATATGTAATGATCAAGAAAAGGAAGATAATGTTAACAGCACTAACAATGTTAATGTTGCTGGCACAAATAAGGTTAATGCTGTTGGTGGAAAAACAAGCATTGAACTTCCATATGATCCAAATATGCCTGCTTTGGAAGATGATAGCATATTTGACTTCACAAGAGATGATGAAGATGATGGTGTAGTGGCTGACATGAACAATTTGGATACTACAATCCAAGTCAGTCCTAATCCAACTACAAGAATTCATAAAGATCATCCTCTTGATCAAGTGATTGGAGATTTGCAATCAGCTACACAAACAAGAAAGATGTCAAAGAATTTGAAGGAACATGGGTTTGTTAGTACTATTCAACAAAGAACAAACCATAAAGACCTTCAAAACTGCTTGTTTGCTTGCTTTTTATCACAGGAAGAACCTAAAAAGGTAATTCATGCATTGAAGGATCCAAGCTGGATAGAGGCTATGCAAGAAGAGCTTCTACAATTCAAGTTACAAGAAGTTTGGACTTTAGTGGATTTACCAAATGGAAAAAGGGTTATAGGCTCTAAATGGGTTTTCAAGAATAAAAAGGATGAAAGGGGAATTATGATAAGAAATAAAGCAAGATTGGTTGCTCAAGGATACACACAAGAAGAAAGGATTGACTATGATGAAGTCTTTGCCCCTGTTGCAAGAATTGAAGCAATTAGGCTATTTTTAGCTTATGCTTCATTTAAAGATTTTGTGGTGTATCAAATGGATGTAAAAAGTGCTTTTCTCTATGGGAAGATTGAAGAAGAGGTGTATGTATGTCAACCACCAGGATTTGAAGATCCAGACTTTCCTGATAGAGTATACAAGGTTGAAAAAGCACTGTATGGACTACATCAAGCTCCTAGAGCTTGGTATGAAACCTTGTCAACATATCTGTTGGACAATGGGTTTCAAAGAGGGAAAATTGACAAGACCTTATTCATCAAAAGGCACAAAGGTGATATTTTGCTGGTCCAAGTTTATGTGGATGATATCATCTTTGGTTCAACAAAGAAGGAGCTATGCATTGCATTTGAGAAGTTGATGCATGAGAAATTTCAGATGAGTTCTATGGGAGAACTTACATTCTTCTTGGGATTACAAGTGTTTTATGGGTGTCAGAAAAATGGGAAAGCTTGTAGCTCCTGTGTATGAGCCGCTTTATTTCTGTTGCATAGGCTGAGCAATCAAATGTGGGCGCGGCTGGGTTAGCTTTATGTGGATGATCATTCCATCTTTGTGTGGTCATCATCTGAATGTGCACGCATTGCGCACTTATGCATTTGAGAAGTTGTAGAGGTTAAGTAATGATGTTCATCTCTGTGAGAGAAAGCGTAGGCTATTGTAGAATTTTGGTCGTGTCCTTGGGGGAGAATCTTACAGATTTCTTCTTGGGAGTGCGACAGGAAGGTTAGAGAAAGACAGTAGAAGAAGTGAGATGAAGGATATTTATTAGTCAAGATAAATATGTTGCTAAATTGTTTAATGTAATGGTCGAGGGTTTTCTAATGAAGTCAAGCTGCAAGCACACCAATTGAAAACTCTCTACGAAGTGTCTCTGACTCAAAGATTTGAAGTTGGTGAAGAAGTGGATTGTTCATATCGGATAGGTCAATGATTGGTTCATTGATGTATCGTACATCTGCAAGTGACACGCCTGGCATCGGTTTGCAGTGTGCGCTAGGTGTATAGTACCAGTTAATCCAAAGGTCTCACAATCTTTATGCTGTGAAAAGGATTTTTAGGTACTTAAAAGGTCAACCAAAATTAGGCCTTTGGTATCCAAAAGATTCTCCTTTTGATTTGGTTGCATACACTGATAGTGATTATGATGGAGCAAGCTTGGATAGGAAAGTTCTACAAACAAGAGGTTATCATTTCATTGGATGCTAGATTAATTTCATGGCCACGTGCAAGAAACAAACTAGTTGGTTGACAAATTCCATAACATAAGCTGAGAATATTGTCGCGCTGCGTCATGTTGCTGTGGACAAGTGGTTTATGGATTCAGAATCGCAACTACTTGATTATGGGTTACAATTTTATTGCATACACAGTTCTTTATTGACAATAACAGTACTATTTAGCCATAAATTATAAAATTTAAAAATCCTGTTTTTCATTAAAAAACAAAGCATATAGAGATTCTTGACTCATTTTACTAGGTGATTGCAATGAAAGAGATGATTACAATGGTAAAAATCCATTCTGACAAGAATGTTGCAGGATTTGCTTACAAAGCTTTTGTAATGTAAGCCAGATTTCAATATTGATTGTTAGTATTGGATCTTTACAGTCTTTTATCTCTTTATGTTTTGTAAGAGTTTTGTATGACTTTAGTCTATTTTATTCATATCATTTAAAAAGTTTTGCTGTTAAGTATAACTTAGTACTGATGGTTATACTATTAATAACATGCTGAGGGTAATCACTATTATTATACTTAATTATGCCTAGTATAATTAATACTGTGATAATTGTGAAAATTGCTATGGATTTTGTTTTCTTGGTTTTTGGACTAATATTTTGCAGGAAAAGCAAAGAAAAGTGTTAAATTAATGATGGAAAAGCTGTTTGGAATAGAATTGGAGTTTATGCTGGTGACTTAAAGTTAATGATGCTAGGCATAACTTACTACTGCTGGGTGAAAGTTAATGCTGCTAGGCATAACTTATAACTGTTGGGTTACTACTGCTGGGTTCAAGTTAATGTTGTTGAGGGTATTTTTACAAATACTTCGATTAATGGTTTCAATCAATCATTTACTCGATTTCAATCTTTCAAATACTCTCTAATCACAAACCCTAACTCAATTTTATCATCTATTATCAAAACCTAACACAAATGGCAAATCTAAAGTTTGCAGACACTCATAATATGGTCGCGTTTTTGTCTAAACCCACAGAAAGTGAAGGGTTTGAACAAATTGTGGATTTTCTGAATGCACACCCTATAAAGTATGCACTAACGATCAATCCTACTATATATATCTATTGCATTGAACAATTCTGGTCTACTGGCCTTGTCAAAACTATCAATGGGGAACAACAGTTACATTCCCTAGTGAATGGAAAGAATGTAATCATCACTGAATCAACTGTTAGAAGAGATATTCAACTAGAAGATGAAGAAGGTATTTATTGTTTACCAAATGCTACCATCTTTGAAAAACTTGCATTAATGGGGTATGAGAAAATTTCACAACAACTCACTTTTTATAAAGCATTCTTCTCTCCACAATGGAAATTTCTTATCCATACTATTTTACAATGTCTAAGTCCAAAGACGACTGCATGGAATGAGATTAGTAGAACTATGGCAACTGTAATTATCTGTTTAGCTACAAACCAGAAGTTCAATTTTTCAAAGTTCATTTTTGAAAGTATGATTAGAAACCTAGAGAATGTGTCTTGTAAATTGATAGAACTAAAACTTACATGATAGTTCTTGGATCGTTTATAGCTCGAGGTTTTTTAGACCTCATCTAGGATGAATAACAATGATAATAACATGCAGCGGAATAAGAACAAATCAAAGTTATTCTAACAAGGTTTTTCATCATTATCTTCTCTACAATGACTACTACAAGCCCCAATTATACCTTGATCAATGGTAGAACGTGTTATCTAAACTATAACAATGAATCAAAGATCCTTGAGGCTAAACTACAACTAATCTAGGCGTCTACATTAAGACTTGATGCCTAGAACACACACACTTTTCTAATGTTCACATCTTGACACATACAGAAAAGTACACGCCTATGTCTCTTTATATATTAGAGACATTAGGTTTTACAAAAGATAAGAACAAATAATATCTTCCTAACATTTAATATTATCTTCTATATCTTTTATCTTCTTAAGGAGATCTTCTGGTATCTTCAAAATCTTCCATCTTTTGAAGAATTCCAACTTTGCATTTAAGTCCTTTTGTTTCATTCTTTTATTCACTTTGTCTCATCAAATCAAGTATCCCAACAATCTTCCCCTATTTAAAACTACAAATAATATACTACACTACTAATCCAGCCTTCCAATGTCTCAAATTACCCTCCATGACACATAATAAGAATAATGGATTTTAAGACAGTAGAAACTTAAACTAGCAGTAGTAATAAACAACTAGCAGTGGTAATAAAACCTTTCACCTCAAGTAGTACATGAATAAATCTTGTTGGTTAAACATTTTTGACAATAAGCTTCCCCTGAAACCATATGTTAACCATCTTGTTAGCCTTAATTATATTAAGTCAAACAAGAATATTATCGGTCTTATAAAGTCAAACTAGGTCTTGTATTGTAATAGGCTAGTCGGGTTCAACGGGCTTAGATTGTAATCTAATATTGTCCGTGTTTGGGGCTCAAAGCTCAAGATATGCCAAGCCCGGCCCAAGTAGAAAGCCCATACGCCTACTAGTTGGCAAGGGGTATAAAACAAACCCTCTCCACACATGGAGAGGGTGTTGGTTGCATTTTTTATTCATTTTGTAACTTACCTTTCTCTCTCTAATCTAACATTCCTAGTTTCTTTCTCTCTCATCTTTTCTTCTTTCATTTCCGGTTCATCAAGGCTCTTTAAGAGCTTATTCAAGTTTTGCTTATTGTTGTGAAGGATTATTACTAGATCAACATGTGGTATCAATCGCCAAGGGGTAGTCGATGATTGTTTTTGTGGTTTTGATTTGGTTTGTGGTCCTTAAGCATAAAAAAGGTCACGACTTGTTGTTTTTAATGGTACTAAAAATGCCTTAACTACATAACTTGGGTCTTATAAACGTCTACGTTCTCAAACTTCAAGACTTGGTTAGGTTTTTTATTCACAAAACTCACGAATTAATTTCTTTTTGGTCTCCTAAGTGTTGCGTTTTTGGCCAACTTTGTGTTTTATCTTGTCATGCTTTATTCTTTATCGTGTCCTACATTATTTTCGTGCATTGAAACAAGGATTTAGTGGCAAAAAGGCTTAATTCGAGCTTGTTTAAAGATCATTTCTTCATTGCGTTTTGTCCTTCTTCATTGCGTTTTGTGGATTATTGCTCGTTGCGTTTTGTGTAGGAGACAAAGAAGTACAACTTGAAAATGACCTTGTACTTGTTGCGTTTTGTTCAGAAACTTGCGTTTTGTCTTGGAAGCTAGAATGCGTTTTGCCTACTACAAGTAAACTTGTGTTTTGTCAAGTAATTAAAGACCCTTAATGCAACAATACTAAACGTTACTCTGCCCAATTTTTCTAAACATTGCGTTTTATGTCGAAACAGATTGTGTTTTGTGTAACAAAACAGTTGCGTTTTGTGTAACAAAACAGTTGCGTTTTGTCATAAAAGTGTTGCGTTTTGTGTAAAAAGGAAAAATTGCGTTTTGTCTCGGAAATCTTGTGCTTTGTGAAGACTGCGTTTTGTCGAGAAAGTTGCGTTTTGTAAAACCCATTGCGGTTTGTGGTATTGCGTTTTGTCCGAGAACAAAATCTTACGTTTTGTGTTTCACTACGTTTTGTCCGAGAATTAATGTTGCGGTTTGTCTAAAAGTAATAGTAGACTGCGTTTTGTCTTAACATTGCGTTTTGTATCACACTTTTTGGAACTTGAACTTCATAACTTCCAAAAGGACTTCACAGTTTCGGACAAACCTCAAGGACTATCTTCAAGGACTTATAAACTTCACTTGGACTTAACATACAACCAATCAAACCAACAATCAACTTAATCATACTTGAAATGTCAATTAATTATTCATTCACGGTTTCTTCTTGATTTAGTAAAATCCCGCGAAAGAATTCTATTTCTCGGTTTAATCATAGAATTGTAAAATCCCGTGAACGTTAATTCATTTAAAACCACAACCAATCACTTACATACTTAAGATCCGATATCCATTCACAACATCATCAAAATGTCAAATTCAAATACCAATTTGCAAACTCAATCATCGAATGCTCTTCATAATGCTATCATGGAAGCGGGTAGCAAAGATCGTCCACCAATGTTAGCACCAGGTAATTACGTTCAGTGGAAATCCAGAATCAAGAGATACATTGACACCAAACCTAACAGTGAACTCATCCACTATTGTCTCCAAAATCCACCATACACGTATCAATGGGCTGAGAAGACAGTTCCAGTTGCTGAAGGTAGTTCTGAAACAACTACAGAAAGGTATATGGAGAACTATAAGAATGTTTCACAAGACATACGCGATCAACTGAATGCTGAAGCTGAAGCCGTTCAGATCATTCTCACAGGGATAGATAACGATATCTACTCCACAGTTGATGCTTGTCCGAATGCATGTGAAATGTGGAAAGCCATTGAAAGGTTGAAACAAGGTGAATCAATCAATGTTCAAGATCTTGAAACCAATTTATATTGGGAGTTTGGAAAATTCACATCACGGGATGGTGAATCACTTGAATCGTATTACTCACGGTTTTACAAGATGATGAATGAGCTTGTCCGAAATCAGTGTCATGTTACTAATCATCAAGTGAATGTCCAGTTCTTACTTCAACTACAACCAGAATGGCAAAGGTTTGTGACACTTGTTAAGCAGAGTCAAGAGCTGAAGACTGTCTCCTATCACAAGCTTTATGACATTCTGAAGCAACACCAGAATGAAGTCAATGAGATAAGAGCTGAAAGACTAGCACGTACTGCTAATCCACTTGCACTTGTTGCTCAACAACAACCAGTTTACCATCATCAAAACCATCCTACTCAAAACACTCAATATTCCTCCACCAGATCGCAACAGTCTACCAGAAACAGAGGAAAAGCAATTGTTACCTCTTCTGCTCCTACTTATGATCCAGAACCTGCTACGGTTACTGAAGATGAGGAAATGTCAAAGGAAAAGGAGATTGACAAACTCATGGCTTTAATTTCTCTCTCGTTCAAGAAAATCTACAAACCTACCAACAACAACCTTCGAACTTCATCAAACACCAGTCGAGCTAATCAAGATAATTCTCCAAGAATCAACAGAGGAACTGGGTATGATAATCAGAGGGCAGTTAATGTTGCTGGGGCTAGGGAAAATGTAGGTACTCCGGTAGTGCAAAAGTCTGGGATTCAGTGTTACAACTGCAAGGAATATGGGCATGTATCAAGGGAATGTCAGAAACCAAAACGAGTAAAGGATGCAGCTTATCACAAGGAAAAGATGTTATTGTGTAAACAAGAGGAAGCTGGGGTTCAGTTGAATGCAGAACAAGCTGATTGGAAGGATGATACTGATGATGAGTCTGAAGAACAGGAATTGGAAGCACATTATATGTACATGGCACAACTTCAAGAGGTTACTCCAGATATTCAGATAGACAATTCTTGGACTCAATCTTTGATGATGGAGCCAATGCATAAGGTACAAAACAGAAAGACAACTATAATGTGTTTTGCCATGGAAAAATGAACATCCTGAAGAAACCTGAATCTAGTAATGAACATATATCTGCGAACGGAACATGGTGACACCAATATCACTATTGATTCATTGGATATATGTTATGATAGTGTTCAGGATGACCAGGATGAAACTGATGATCTTGATCAAGAACGTGATTTGCTTGCTTCTTTAATTCAGAAACTAAAATGTGAAATTGATGACAGCAAAAACCGAAATAAATTTTTGGAATCATCAAACAAGGAGTTAGTTGATAAATTGAAAGGTGAAATTGAGGATTTCAAAACTAAGAATAAAAGTTTAGAATCATCAAATAACCATTTCAAAGAAGCAAACAATGAACTGTCCAAGACTAATCAGTTGATGTTTAAAGACCTTAAGAAGTTCCAAGCGGAACTTGATAAGTATAATGATGTGAATTATGCGTCAAAGGTGGAAATTGATTGTGCAAAAGCTAAAGGGGATTTAATGTCATACAAAATCGATTTTGAAAAGTCATCTAATGCATATACTCAAAAAATAAATGATTTAAATCAAACGATTTCGGATATGAAAAAGGAGCTTTGTGCACATCAAGAAACCATCTCCATAATGTCACAAGCAAAAGAGGCTCAGATTAAGCTTTACAAAACTCGTGAAGACAAGGAACTTGATAAAGTCATTGCTTTAGAAAACAAAGTCAAGGTTTTGAATGATATTGTATATAAAACCGGCCAATCTGTTCAAACAATGAATATGCTTAATCGTAATTGTAAAACGAGTTTTGCAAAACCTGAGTTCCTCAAGAAAGCTCAAAGAGCGAATCCTCGTCTGTATGATATAGGTTGCTATAATGATAATCTTGCGTTAATGTTAGCCCCTGATTCTGACGAAACGATTCGTCTTGAAAAAGAACGTCGATCAAAATTAAGCGATTTAATCAGACCGTTTGATTATGATCAGTTGAATAATCTTTATGATTTGTTCATTCCACAACGAGAAAAGTCGCCTGAACAACACTATTTTCCAAGAACGTCAAAGATGAGTCATACATCTTCTAATAATGAATTTTCCAAAGAGTCTTTTCGTAAACAAACAACTTTGTTAGAAAAACAAATGGATGAATCCATTCCTTGGGATCAAAAGTGTAAAAGCTCTAAAGAACTTTTCAAGATTAAAAAGAGTGTTGACACGATTTTTGACGGAGTGGAACGTTGCAAACAAACAATCGCCAAAAGAACATATTTTGGTAACATCGATCCTTTCATTCAAAACACAATAGAAGGAAATTTTGGCCCCCAAATTAGCAGACTCAATGCGGACTTAGAAAATTTCACTTGTGTTTGAATGAGGAAATGGTTGCTGATTTAAGATACTTTAATTCTCTTGAACATGAAGTAGACACTCTCAAATCTCAACTGGAAACTCAAAAAACACAGTTTTTGAATGAAATCGACCGACTTTCAAGGGAATATTACTATGCTGATCACATGAATGCAATACTTGGTGTGTACACTGATCTGGATGAAGTTACTAATTTGCAATGTGATTACTTGGAAACTTTGGAAAAATGTGAACATCTTGAAAAAGAGCTTTCAAAAAGTAGAACAATGTCAAAGAGTTTTGAAGCACTTCAGAAACATGCGATTAACCTTGAACTTGATTTACAACAGTGCAAAGAAAAGATAAAAAATGACAAATCTTTCAAAGAAAATCAGTCAAACGTATTTCTGAAAGAACGTGAACAGTATTTTAAAATTCAAGACTTGAAAGCTCAATTACAAGACAAAGGAATTGCAATAAGTGAGTTGAAGAAACTCATAGAAAAGATGAAAGGAAAATCTGTGGAAACTAAGTTTGAAAAATTATCTGTTATTCGACAATCGAATGCTTTTAAAAGTCAAAGACAATCAATTTTAGGTAAACCAGCTATTTTTTTAGATTCTCTTGCAAAGAAAGATTTTTCAAAGTCAAAGTCAGTTACCACACAAAATGTGTCCCATGATTTTTCAAAACCAGTCACTGCACAGATTTTGCCTCAGAATGTGTTGCCAATTTTCAAGAACATAAATATGATTGCACCAGGAATGTATAAAGTGCACACAAAGCCTAATCAAACTAGAACACAACAGTTGCCTCAAGACATTAGGAAAACTAACAAACGCGTGTCTTTCTCTACAGGAGTAATTCCCACTACTAGTGTTAGCAAACCACAGCTTAAGAGCAATTAACTGGAAGATAGATTCATGCCTAACAATAGTCAAGGGAAGAAGCAAAAAGTAGAATACCACCGTAGGAATTTTAAGTTTTCTAATAAAAAAACATCTATAACTGTGTGTAATGACAGTTTGAATGCTAAGACCTCGAATGTTAACTTTGTCTGTGTTACTTGTAGAAAATGTGTACTGGATGACAATCATGATTTGTGTGTTCGACATTATATCAATGGCGTGAATTCTAGGACTAGACAACCAATGGTTGTGCCTATTAGTACTAGAGAACCCAAGCATAATATAAACCAATCTGTTGCAAAATCTAGTAAGAAAACCGTTGCAACAGACTCCACTATCAAGAAATCTAGAAACATAACTAGGAAGGTATATGAGCAAGTTAGTAAGACATGCAGTTGGTGGTATCCTAAGTATACACCACCCAGATACAATTGAAAACCTAAGTCTCAAATAGGAAATGTTAACCTAAACATTAGTATGCCTTTAGGAAATTCATCTAGAACTGCTAATATTTTGGAACATAAGACTCCTAGGTGTTCCACTGTGTTCAATACTCCATTGTCTTCTAATTCTTTTGCAGCTCGTAGAGATCATTCTATTCATCGTCGACTATGGGTGCTCAAAGCACATGACCGGAAATCTCAAACTTCTAACTAATTTTAAGGAGAAATTTCTGGGAACGGTGAAGTTTGGAAATGATCAAATTGCACCAATTCTTGGTTATGGAGATCTAGTTCAAGGAACTATTACTATCAAACGGGTTTATTATGTCGAAGGGCTTAATCATAATTTATTCTCCGTTGGTCAATTCTGTGATGCGGATTTGGAAGTTGCTTTTCGGAAGTCTACATGTTATATCCGTGATTTGAAGGGAAATGATCTTCTCACAGGTTCTCGTGGCACAGATTTGTATTCCATTACTCTGCAAGACTCAACAACTCCCAATCCAATTTGCTTAATGGCTAAAGCAACATCGTCTCAAGCATGGTTATGGCATCGTCGTCTATCTCATTTAAACTTCAATACCATTAACTTTCTTTCGAAAAATGATATTGTGACTGGCCTTCCCAAATTGAATTTTGTCAAAGATCATCTTTGTTCTTCTTGTGAGTTGGGGAAAGCCAAACAAAAGTCTTTTCACACAAAGACTACCTCGAGCTCAAAAAGACAGTTACAACTTCTACACATGGACTTATGTGGTCCCATGCGGGTAGAAAGTATTAATGGAAAGAAATATGTTCTCGTAATTGTTGATGACTACTCCAGATATACTTGGACTCACTTCTTGAGGTCCAAAGACGAAACACCTGAAGTTCTCATTGATTTCCTCAGACTTGTCCAAAGAGGACTTCATGCTCAAGTTAGAACAGTTCGAACTGACAAAGGCACGAAATTCTTGAATAAAACTCTTCATGCATACTTTGCAACATAAGGTATAAGACACGAAACGTCAACTGCTCGAACACCTGAACAAAACGGCGTTGTCGAAAGACGGAACCGTACTCTTGTTGAGGCTGCTCGAACAATGCTAAGCGCCGCTAAAGTTCCTTTGTTCTTCTGGGCTGAAGCAATTGCAACAGCATGTTTTACACAGAACCGTTCACTCATAATTCTTCGACATGAGAAAACACATTACCACATCATCAATGGCTGAAAACCGTCTGTTAAGTTCTTTCACATCTTTGGCTCTCTTTGCTACATCGTCAGAGATGGTGAAAATCTTGACAAAATGAAGGAAAAAGGTGATGCATGTATTTTTGTAGGGTATTCTACTCAGTCAAGAGCATATCGGGTATATAACAAGAGAACAAGAGTGATAGTCGAAACCATTCATGTTAATTTTGACGAATTGCCTCAAATGGCGTCAGATCACGTCAGTTCTGACCCCGTTCCACAATGTCCGACAATGGCACTTGAACATGACAGTTTAAGTCCTGGTCCCTAAAGTCAAGAAAATGTTCCTCAAGCAGCTAAGACAGTAACAACGTCAAATGAGCTGGATTTGCTATTTAGTCTGATGTTCGATGAATTACTCAATGGAACTACTCAAGTTGTGTCAAAGTCTTCCGCTGTAACTACTGCTGATGCACCTAATCAACGTCAACAACAACACACAACTCCATCTACTTCAACAACCGTTGCTACATATACACCTCCATTGGACATTCAAACAACACCTGAAACTACAAGTCAAGCACCAACTATCACTGCTACTGAGAACATTAATCAAGCAGAAACCAATAAAGAACATGCACAAGTTAAAGAAGATGAATTTATCAACATCTTTAGTACACCGGTACAAGAACGAGGGGAGACATCATCTCGTCATGTTGATTCATCGAACATGCATACATTTTATCAACGACACCCTTCTGAACATCGTTGGACAAAAGATCATCCGTTAGAACAAGGTCATAGGAAGTCCTCTCAATAATTAGCAATAAGACGTCAGCTAGAAACAGATGGCGAGATGTGTATGTTCACACTCACCGTGATTCGAACCAAACCGAAGAACATCAAAGAAGCCATGGTTGATTTTGCATGGATTAAAGTGATGCAGGAAGAACTTCACCAGTTTGATCGATTAGATGTATGGAAATTAGTCGACAGACCACTCTTCAAAAATGTCATTAACATGAAGTGGCTCTGGAAAAACAAACGTGATGAGGAAAATACTGTAATTCACAACAAAGCTCGTCTTGTAGCTAAGGGATATGCTCAAAAGGAAGGAATTGATTTCGAAGAGACATTTGCACCAGTTACTCAAATGGAAGCTATCCGGCTATTCGTTGCGTACGCTGCCCACAAATCAATTCCAGTATACCAGAATGGACCGTCAAGACAACCATTTCTTCTTTATGTCCTCAGAATGAAGAAGTTACGTAAAGCATCCAAATGATCGTAGACCCATAATCCATCCAGACTAAGTCTACCGTCTAAAGAAGGCTTATATGGACTCAAACAAGTCCAAGAGAGGTGGGAACGACGAACACTCCAACTCTAGTATCTAAAAAGGATTCTCCAAAGGTTCTATTGATCCAACTCTGTTCATTACTAAAAAAGGGGAAGACATATTGCTTGTGCAAATTTACATTGATGACATTATTTTTGGTTCTACGAACCCAAAACTTTCAAAAAGGTTTGAAAAACTAATGCACAACAAGTTTGAAATGTCTATGATAGGGGAGCTTAAATTCTTTTTAGGAATTCAGATCCACTGATCCCCACGTGGTATCTTTATAAACCAAGCTAAGTATGCTCAAGAGATACTTATAAAGCATGGTATGACCTCATGTGATAGTATTGGTACTCCAATGGCTACGAAACACCTAGATGCTGACTTGAGTGGAACTCCAGTTGACCAAACGAAATATCATAGTATGGTCGGAGCACTCATGTACCTAATAGCAAGTAGACCAGATATTGTACATGCTACATGTTATTGTGCTCGCTATCAAGCGAAACCGACTGAGAAACATCTCACTGCGGTTAAGTGGATCTTTTGGTACCTCAAGAATACCATTAACATGGGACTCTGGTATCCGAAGGATACCAGTTTTGAACTAATAACTTTTTCAGACTCGAATCACGCGAGATGTCTCGTCTCACGAAAAAGTATATCCGGTGGCATTCAATTTCTAAAAGGTGATAAGTTAGTCAGCTGGTCGTCTAAGAAGCAGGACTCCACTTCAATGTCTTCAGCAGAAGGCGAGTATGTGTCTTTATCTGAGTGATGTGCTCAAGTTCTTTGGTTGAGAACTCAGCTTACAGATTATGGCTTTCACTTTGATAAAATACCTATGTATTGTGACTCAAAGGTAGCCATAACCGTCTCGTGCAATCCAGTCCAGCATTCCTGTACCAAGCACATCGATGTCGGATATCACTTCATAAAGGAACAGGTTGAAAAGGGTATTGTTGAATTATTCTTTGTCAGAACTGAATACCAGTTAGATGACCTGTTTACTAAAGCCTTACCCGAAGATAGGTTTAAGTATCTCGTCAGACGACTTGGTATTAGATGTTTGACTCCAAAAGAACCGGAGGTTCTAGCAAACGAATCTGCTTGATCTATCAAACATTGAATTTGTAAATATTTTTTATTTTTTTTATTTATAAATATTTTAAAAAAAATAAAATACAAAAATATAAAACCAATAAAAAGAAATAGAAAAATATAAAATCAAAAAATTTCAAAAATACCAAAAAGAATCTTCTCGACATGTTTCTTGGAATCGATAACATTTACGCACCTAGAAATGTCGATTAACATTGACACGGGTGTGTAAATAAAGTTCGAGCAAGAGTTCAAACTTTTCAAAATATGTCATTTCTAATTTTTCTCTATGACTTATGTGCAAATCAGTACATAACTCGGACCCAAATGTAATAGGGGAGTGTACGCTTCAGTGCGCTTACTCTACAAATAGAAGAGAAGTCTTCTATCATGGTTTTTAAACAGTTGAACACATTTTTCAAAAAAGAACTTTCAATGTCAAATTGTCTACAATATAATTTGTGGTATCTTTTCATAAAAAAAGTGGTATTTGTTAAAATTGTGTGTTCAACACCCCCTTCCACAAATAAGTTTAAAAAATTATGGTACTGTTGGATCGTTTTACTGAATAGATCTAAACCTTCAACTTGCAAAGAGTTTGCTCCTTTAGATACTTCTAAAGCAACAATATTGAAACACTGAGTGAACACTATTGATTATGCAGAATCTAATCAATAATGCTAAGAAGAACAATAATGAATA
>BQNB010055965.1:9795-21983 GCA_026074375.1 Tanacetum coccineum
GACACATCACAGGGCTATGTATCCCAAATCACGATTCTCCATCACTCTCATCACTCTCACATAACCCATGCAGCCAGTCCCACTTCACACGTGTCTCTAAGTATCGGTCGACTTAGATTAGAGTTTAAGTTTCTGAAAAAACACAATTCTGCCGTGGCTATAAACGTAATAGTTTACCTAGCCAAGCTACGGACGCTCACGACCCACATAGAAGCTACTCATATTCATCGCAGCCTGTCGTGGTCCTTAGATATGCGATAAGAACTGTGTTAATATCACACATGCCTTAGTTAGAATATATGTTGTTAATACCACGCCAAGATTCAGGTCAATCACAACCTTTACAATCCAGCAGCCTATTATGATTGCAAATTAATAAACGCACCAACGCAATACCATCTTCATAGCCAACAACAAAATAAAAATGGGTCCGCAAACATGTAGAAGAAGGTGTCAATGAAACATAAGTGGGCGCACCGAAACAGTTTAGCTCAGAAATGTGATTGCTAGAGCGGATAAAGCTGCATCAAACACAACATGGCTGTAAACACGGTGTCGTGCTTCCCCGCTAAGATCTGAGCTGAGTACAACCTTCACAATCTAGCAACCTATCGTGATTGTAAATTTATAAATGTAAAAACGCAGTAACATCATCATCGCCAACAACAGAACCCTAATCCATTGAAACACACTGACACAATAATATGCAAAAGAGAGTATGTAACTCGCCATAGCCGCAAGCCCAACTTAGTACTGCCCCGCCAAGATATCGATGGAGCCATGAGTGCAAACACAATCAAGTGATGGCCCGCCAAGATACGTGTCAATTTGGATCACCACAATAATCAAACCCGCCATGGTTGCAAACACAATCAAGTGATGCCTCGCCAAGACATAGGCCAATTTCAACTACCACAATAATGAAACCTGCAATGGCTGCAAACACAATTTAGCGATGCCCTGCCAAGATACGGGTCAATTTGAACCATCACAGTGAAAGGCCTACACCAAAGTTTAAATAAGCTGATAAGCAAACAACAATAACAACACAATATAACATCATCTTAAAAAAACCCCAAAATCAAACCCGATCAAAGTTGCATGTGCTTCATACGATTCAATTAAAAAGAATATAACATCATCTTTACAAAACCCAAAAATCAAACCCGATCAAAGCTGCATGTGCTTCATATCATTCAATTGAAAATAATATAGCATCATCTTTAGAATACCACAAAATCAAATAGAACCCAAGTTGCACGTGGCTCCTAAGCAAAGATTCAATTAAAAACACACCGATAAATACCGTTGTTTAATACATGGTTACAACTTCCGGCAAGATGCAAAACATTAAAACCACAATAAATCGCACACCATATTTAACCTCGTCAAGATCAGATGTGATATAACCCGATCAAGATCAGATGTGATATAACCCCATCAACATCAGATGTGAGAGTGAGTGAAGTGGGAGAGAGAAAGAAAGAGATATATGAGATGAATGTAGGTGGAAGAAAATTGACTGGAAAACGAAAGTAGACGCGTGAAGTGAGAAAGGGTTATGTGAGTGATAAGAGTGCTTGAGAATCGTGATTTTAGATACATACCCCTTTTTAATACGTATAAAGTTATAATTTAATTTGTTTAAATCTAAAAATAAAAATATAGAACGCGCTCATTTGCATATATTATATTTTGATTTACCTTATTTTTTAAATAATTGCACTATAGATACATTTTGTTCTGTCCTCAATGTAGACTCGCATATATCAATCAAATAAATATGTATGCAAATCAACTCAACGATAAGATGTAAAGATTATATGTAACGCTTTTTCTTATTCATTTCTATAAATAAATAATCTGAACTAACGTATAAATGAAGACTCAAGTTCTCAAAAATTACATTGTGTTTACGCCCAAATGCTATTTGAGAGACTTGAGACACATTTTCGGGTTTGTCTAACCAATGCTCTCAAGTCGCTAGTTTAGACAATTAAATAAGGAAACTTAGCTTCATTAATGAACTTAATTAATGTGTATTAAATGTTATTTTCAATTTGGAAAATGCTACATCCACAAAATTTCTACAAACAAACTTCCACAAAGTGACTTGTCACCAATTAAATCATCTTATTCATTTCTCTCTCTTCCTTTTAATTTTCCATCATCCTATCAATGCATGCCAAATCCCTTTGTGAATTTTTTTTTGTAAAACCTTTGTAGATGTAGCATACCTCTTTCAACTTAAAAGAAAAGTTCGTGAGGCATTAATGCACCTTAAACAATGCTTCGAGAGCATTACAATGGTGAAGCTTTTCAATAAGTTTATAAAATGCTAAGTCATAAACTTATAAAGATTTTGATAGTATAAACCTCATACCACTATGTATAAACATTTTACAACAATATAAAATGTTCAACTATAACACATGCATTAAATTATGAATATGTCTAGGATCTTTGACCTCTTTATGCCACATAGATATAAACTATTAGGGGTGTGCATGGTTCGATTTGGGTCGGTTTTTGGCTAAAACCGAAACCGAACCGAAATATTCGGTTTTTATAAAACCAAAAATCGAAACCGCTCGGTTTTTGGCGGTTCGGTTTTTTTTTCGGTCTCTTTGCGGTTCGGTTTTTCGTTTTCAAACCGTTTAAATTTGTGGTTTTTCTAAATTTATATGGTGTAAAAAAGCCAAAATGCCAAGACTTTGAAATTGCCTGACGTGAACCTATTAACATTTTATTAAACACCGAAACCGCACTACTTATCAAATTTATAACCGACATTGTAAACACATTAATAATATTTCCTAACCCCGGGTACTTTTTGGATTTTTTTAATTGTTGTTATTTACTTTTTTTAATGGATATTAAAAATATAATGTGTTTCAAGTCGGTATGAAATTTTAAAAGTATGTAGGTTTCCGTGTTAATAAAAAAGTAAATGGTTTCAAGTCGTAATTTAAAAAAAACAACAGGAATAAAATTTGAAACGTAAGTGGAGATTTCCCAGTGTTAAAAAAAAAAGTAAAATGTTCAAGTCGGAAATTTTCAGAAAGACGCTTTAATTTATGCTTTTATAACCCAATGTTATATTAAATAAACTGTTTTAATACAATGTAGAATATGAGGGTTATTTTTTTAATATTTTTTTGATCAAGTAATGACTATAATAGTTTACAAACCAAAATTTTTACAAATTCTACTCACAGCTAAACGTACAATGAAGACTACTCAGGGGCGTGAATAACTCTGCGCTGTGAATAATACCCCATAAATATGATCATTGATCATTTGTAACAAGCATGAAATTGTCAACTAAACTAACACACACAACATAACATACGGAGTAAGGAACACATTAGATGAATACAAAATATCAAAATCTAAGTAATAAATTCTTCATTTATGATCATTGTCATTGTAACAACATATTGTCAAGTAAACACACGTACACAACAAACATATATATAAACATTAAGATAATATATATTATAATAATTTCATCTATAAAATAAATATACATTTAAAATTTTTAGTTATCATTTATTTATTTATATCATATTAATTATATATTATTATAAAACTGGATTGGTTCGGTTCGGTTTTTAACAAAAATCGAAACCGAACCGAAATTTTTCGGTTTTTGAAAAATTAAAAACCGAACCATCGGTTTCTAGTTTCGGTCGGTTTTTTTGGTTCGGTTTTTTCGGTTTTCGGTTCGGTTTCGGTTTTTTCGGTTTCTTCTGCTCACCCCTATAAACTATAAGCTCACTATGGTTGAAACAAAAGATAAAAATTTTCATGAGTTTTAAACCTTTTCATAAACCTCCCATTGCGGATGCCCTGAAAGCAAGCATCCGTCAGACAATCTCTTTATAGTTATACAACAAACTACAAAACTAACTATAGTTAACCTAACAAGCATAGGTACCCGCGCGCTGCTGCGGGGCGGTAGTTTTTTTTCTTCCTTTTAACAGGTTTATTTTTATTTTTCATAGCTAATATCCTTGGCTTATGGTCAAAGGCATAAACTATAAACCATCAGTTATGCAACTTATATGGAAATCTATAATCATTAAGCATAATTAACACGGGAAAGGCAAATATCATTAGTATATAACAATATAACATCATAATATGGTATATAACAATCAAATGTAGCAAGACATGCACACATAGAACAAAATTCGGTTTGCAACCCGCTAATAATTCGAACGGAACAGGATCCGTCCGACCACATAACTGTGAGATAAAGCAAAAACATCGATGACGTACCTACGATGATATTTGCAACCGAGTCACATGGGCTTAATTAAAAAGGCATAGGCTGAATCAAATAGGGGGCCTGCAACCGTCACATTGGCTTAGTTAAAAAGAAAGTTAGTAGGCCTACCTTAAACGGTGTCGTTTACGGCCAATTTTAGTATATATCAAGCATTAGGTTGGTGGTTCCTGCAACAACATGCATACACATGTAAATGCATTAGACAATCATTCCAAATAGCCATAGTATAACAGTTAAAATATAAGATGTGCATACGTTGGGTATGGTCTGCCACATCAATGTGCTCATGATTAGTTAACCTTACTGAAGTAATTTTTCCTTTGTTATCAAATTCTTCTTTTCTGTTACATGTAGTAGTAGAATTTCTTAGTTGTTGATTTTCGGGTAGATGTTTTTGTTGCCGCCAAACGTTTGGCCTGCTGGTTCCTGCAAAAACATGCATACACAGGTGAAGCTAATACAATATATCAGTTTGTGGCTCGCTTTGAAGACCAACACTTGAAACTAAGTCTTATATATATTCGTAAGATGCACAATCACCTACGGCTACAACATATGCTTCGTAGATGTTTATAAACTTGTATTGGGCTCTTTTTGCTATAACGAACGACATATTTCTTAAATCTACTTTCAAACTACTGTCCAACACCCCAAATTATAAGAAAAGGCTACACCTTGTTCTTTATAAAATTCTTTCTTGTCACGGGTTTTTAGACATCAATTTTCATGTACACGGATACAATTCATGTACACGGTTTTTAGCATCAAGATTCTAGGAAGTCTTCATCCTAGTATCGCAAGTCGCAAATAAATAGATTCTAGTATTTATGTAAAGTAAACAAACAAAACTAACTCTAACTTATTTACGCGTTACTACATAATTACTCCCATATTATCAGTATAACCATCTTTCAAAACCCAATTCCAAACACCAATTTACACATAAGAATCATTACTTTCACACGATATCTACGAAAAAAAACCCGGAAAGAAAAAAAACATTGGTAAGTACGTCTAGAAACAAACAACTAGCATTGCACACAATTATCACTTCTCCCAGATTTAGGTTGATTATCTCCTTTTGCAGTAATATCATCATAAAAACCCTTGCAGTCAATTTCACTAACCTATAATCAAAACCCATAGATAAAAACGCATCAATTAAGCA
Organism: Tanacetum coccineum; assembly: GCA_026074375.1. NCBI lineage: Eukaryota > Viridiplantae > Streptophyta > Magnoliopsida > Asterales > Asteraceae > Tanacetum > Tanacetum coccineum. The sequence goes on from BQNB010055965.1 coordinate 15,258, forward strand.
ATTAAACGAAACCCAATTCATGGAAGCATTAAACAAATCAAAATAACAAAATTGCTTGGTTATTTGAGAATTGGGTATGACGGTTGAATTTTATGATTTCTACAAAGAGAAGGCGAACATCAATGAATACAAAATTCAGATATCAATACAACTATAATTTAATCTTACATATCTGTATGCAAACCATTGTTCTCCGACTGATCCGAAGACTCTTTCGCCTTCTTCGTATGTAAATCTTGATATAAACTAACAAAATTAAGAACCCCCATCTTATCTTTTGTTGCTGGTGACGATCTTAGACCGGTGGCCGGAAATGAAATGCTGGAGATTGAAGGGTTGGAGTGATGGTGGTGATGCTTCTGGAACAATGGAGTGGAACTGATATAACAAAAAAAACAAAAAAAACAAAAAAAAAAGGCCGAGGAATTTGGGCCAGGTGGTGGGCTAGGTTGTTTAGGTGTTGGGCTGGGTTGTTTCGGTGGCGTAAAACGACGTGAAACGACGTCGTATTTTTCCACCTATACTATATGTATATAATAAGCATACACATTAATTTTACCATGTTTTAGATAGATAAGAACTAAGAAGTGTGGTCCATGAAGCCAAAATCATGGCGACAAGCTAGCAAAAATCCTCACATGGGGTTATACACAATGAAAACAAAGGAACAATGATTCACCAATTGACCTCCAATTTTTATCCCTTTTCAAATTTAGAAATCAGTAAATACTTGGAAAGCTAAATAACTTTCTCACTAAAGGCCAACTAAACCCAACAAGTAAAAATAAAAATGATGAATGGTTTATAAAAAGGTAAAGTTATATGGTTAACTTAGATATAAAAACAAATCCCACCGCATTTTGCACTATCAAGATTGTTCTTTTGTCAACTTAGTATTTCCCCAAAACCTAAGCAATATAAAACTATATAATATCCAATAATCACTTTCTTGAAACTATTCCCCGTAACTATATTAAACAATGAAAAAGGAACAATAACTAATTCTCATTTCCATCAATTCCATTGTGTCCCACATTTCGATATGTCATCAAAATAATAGGAAGCTTCACAAAAAGATTTCTGCCTTTCAACTTTTTGTATTTTTATAAAGTATGTTACTTTTTGTATTTTTATAAACCACATAACTAGTATATCCGTGACAATTTTTACAGTTTTTTCCGGTCATCCTAATTTTTTTTTTACCATCGAAGTCTGAACTAAATTACTGAGTATTTTCTACGACAACGAGGTCACGGTACCACTGCACAGAGTTATAGACTAGACGCATACTTATGCAAAACGACGGTGTATAACGGCAAACAATTATACATGTGAATTTGTGATTTTGGTATGTGACCTTTAAACGTAAAATAATAAAAGTTAGATGATTTAGAGATTAAATAATATTCCGGCTTTCTTACCATAATTAAGTTTTCTTAATTTTTCAACATTCAACAAAAGATTACCATAATTAAGTTTTCTTAAGTTTTAAACATTCAACATTCAACCAAGGAATGTAAACGCTTTATAAATAGTATAGATATAGATCATTAAAACTTACAAAAATACATATTTTAATCTATTGAAATTCACATATATACATTACCAATTTATGCAAACAAAATATATTGCAATTAAAACAAATTATTTTATTGCCATGTCACACCCACTATCCATAGAACACCAAACCAACTAAAAACACAACACAACAATGATTAAACTCTTCTGTTTTTCACACCAATAAAAACTCTTCATCTTCTTCACATCTTTCTTCAATGGCAAGTTTACAAGACATTGGTGTATCAGCTCTGATAAACATAATAAGTGCATTTGCATTCTTATTAGCTTTTGCATTACTAAGAATCCAACCCATCAATGACAGAATTTATTTTCCAAAATGGTATATTAATGGTGCTAGAGCTAGTCCTAGACATAGAGGAAACAACTTTGTGGGCAAATTTGTGAATTTGAATTTTGGCACTTATTTTAGTTTTCTGAATTGGATGCCACAAGCTTTGAAAATGAAGGAGAATGAGATTATTGAACATGCTGGTCTTGATTCTGCTGTTTTTCTAAGGATTTATATACTTGGGTAAGTAAAATTCTTTTTTTACTGTGTTTTTGTTTAACTTTCAAGATTTTAGCATAATTCTGAAAGTTATGAATGTTTCATTTTTTTACTGTACTTTTGTGAATTTACAGTTTTGGGTAGGTATATGGTGTTTTTTTTACTCACAATTCTCAAAGTCACAAAAAGAATGGAGTTTTAGTTTTTTAATGTATTTTTGTGAAGTTACAGTCTTGGGTGATCAAAATTCTAGTTTTCGCTTTTGGGTTTTGTTTTTTTTTCAAGATTTTATCAGAATTTTGGATTTTTACTGTATGTTTGTAAATTTACAGTCCTGGGTAACTTATATCTCTCTGGGTAACTTATATCTCTTGTTGTTTTCATATAGGTTTTGTTTATATTTTATAATCATACATTCCTACTCTTACAAGAATTTCGGATGTTAAAATGTCTGGACTTTTACTGTATTTTACTAGAATTTACAGTCTTGGGAAGTTATTGGTTTTGGTTATTTTTTGAAGATTTTATGAGAATTTTGCATGTAATAAAGTTTGGTTTTTACTTTTTAATGTAGTTTAGTGAATATTCAGTCTAGGGTACTTATTAAATTTGTTTATTTTTCAAGATTTAATCACAATTCTGAAAGTTATGGAGTTTGGATTTTTACTGTATTTTTGTGATTTTTTACAGTCTTGGGTACTTATGGGTTTTGTTTATTCTCCAGATTTAGTCACAATTATGAAAGTTGTAAAAGTTTGGATTTAACTTTCCTCCCGAGAATTTACATTCATGGATACTTAGTTTATTAGTAGTTTACAAGATTTTAATAATTGTATTTGAAAATTATGATTTTTTATGTGAAATTCTTATGAACTCGCATTTTATTATTTTTTTGATGATTTACATTTGGGTAATTCTATGCAGCATTAATCATTTTGATGTGTTTTTTTTTTTTGAAAAGCTGGGATTTTAATGTTATTCGTTTTGGGAATTTACTACTTTTGAATATTTTATTCTACATTGGTTTTTGTCATTTTTGTAGATTTCTTCATAATTTGATCTTAGCTGGAAGATGCTCTTGTTTAAATATGAAGTTGACAATTCATGTAGAGAAGCTTGTGAATTTGTGATTTTTTAATGTTATTTTCTTGAGAATTTTCATTATTGAATAGTTTTAAATCTTCTTTTCTACTCAAGTTTTGTTAATTTCGTAAAATCCCTCATAATTTGAGCTTAACTAGTTTAATACTCTCGATTAAAATTTATTGAGAATTTTACTGTTTTTCTGTCACAGCATACTTTACCCGTATTGATATTAAAGTTAGGCATTCGATTAGTAGTTCAAAGGAATTACTTTGAGCCTGGTTAGAGATTGCAATAGTAATAAATTTATTCTCCGGTTATAATTTGCAGGTTAAAGATTTTTGGACCAGTCACTATTGCTGCACTCTCGTTGCTTGTTCCGGTCAACGTGTCGGGTGGGACATTGTTTTTCCTCAGCAAAGAATTAGTGGTCAGTGACATTGACAAGCTTTCAATATCGAATGTTCAACCCAAATCTCTAAAGTGAGTTTATGTTCTTGGTGATTTATATGTGTCTATACAAATGATCGAGTTGAAATTTGACAGTCAAATGATCGAGTTGAAAATTTGACCGTTAGTTCTTCTAGAGAGTACTCCCCTTTTGATTTTGCACAAATTTAGTCTATAATAAATTATTAATGGTTCACAGGTTATTTTCAATTTTCAGGTTTTTTGCCACGATATTTCAATTGATTGGTTATACTTTTTCACATTTTGGATCTGCTACAAGCTCTACACAAGGAGTAGATACTGTTAACATCAATGAGCCTGAACTTTATGGCTTCAAAACGAAGGGCGCGCGGAAGCAAATTTGACGGTAAGATATACTCCCCCCCCCCCCCCCCCCCCCCCCCCCCCCCCCCCCTTTCAGGTTTTTTGCACATATTTCAATGATGTATACTTTCACATTTTGGATCTGCTACATGCTCTACAAGGAGTATGATACTGTATCATCAATGAGACTGAGCTTTATGGCTTCAAAACGTAGGCGCGCGGAGCAATTTACGGTAAGTGATACTCGGTTTGGTAGCCAGTATAATACCATTTTGTTAAAAAAATGTCACTGGTAAGACCACCCTTTTTGCAAATTGCCAGAAAGTGACCGTAAAGATCATGGATTCAAGGACTGTTGACAATTCCGACCCATTTACTTTGTCAGTTTTTGTTATGTTTTATTACTAACGGGTCAAACGCGTTAATATATAAAGCTGTCAGAAAATGAAAAATATCAAACGGGTCCAGATCATTGTATTTAGAAAGTTAGATTATTACAGATATGATATAAGCAGTGGCGGAGATAGAGAGGGGGAGCGGGGTTGCCCCCTAACGAAAAAAATTGTAGTGTAAAATTTCTAAAATATCGGGGTTTTTTTTTGTAATTTCCCCCCTAAGAACCAATTTGTAGTGTAGCTTCTAAAAATTATTGAAATGTGCCCCCTCGAGCAAAAATTTCTGGCACCCCCCCTCGATATAAGGCTGGGTATCATGTTCTATACACATTGCTTTTAAGTAAATGTAACCGACCCATTTGAATGTGTATACTTTTTTATAAAAGATTACCCGTTTTGACTGTTACCCAACCTGCTCTACCCTCCCATTTTGCCACTTTTGAGATAAAGTCACGGAAACAACTTTTACTTTGCGACTTGTGTAAAATTTGGGTGGCTGTGCGTAATACTTAGTTATCTGTTTTGAAGGTTCTTGCTCGGAACGTGCCTCATGGTTCAAGCCATTCTGTATCAGATAATGTAGACACATTCTTCAAAAAGAACCACCCCGGCCACTACCTATGTCACCAGGTAATATAGTCTCCCACATTACTATCTGTAACAAATTTACAATTTTTTTAATTGTGTTATGCAACCATCATTCCAAATTTATCATAATTTAGGTTGTCTACAATGCAAACAAGTTTGGTAGACTCGTTGGGAGAAGACACCGAATGCAAAATTGGTTAGACTACAACCAGCTTAAGTATGATAGGAACCCTGAAAAGCGACCAACCATAAAGGTAGCTCATGTGCCCTACACACTCTTATACATACATCTTCAAGCTACTAATCTTATATTTTATGAGCCTTTTTGCTGCATAATACTAAATCGTATAACCTTTGCAACCCTCAGACAGGCTTCCTTGGACTTTGGGGAAAAAAGGTGGATTCTATCGAATACTACAAACAACAGATTAAAGAGTTTGATCTAAGAGTGAGTTGCTTCTAATTTGTAAAAGTGTGTCTTTTTCTCTTATAAGATCTACTCCATCTGTTTGAGAGAGTCTAGAGATGCAGTTTGACTTTTATGGTCAAACAAATAGAATTCCAACTACGAACTTGGAGAAAACTTCATTTGATTTCTTGTACAGGTCAAACAGTTTCGGAAACGAGCCTATTTTTAGTAGGGATCGGGTTGGGTTGCCCTACATATAATTTCTGTCCAGTTGTTCACTTAATTATATTATAATAATAAGTAGTATTTTATAATAATAGTTGACGATGGAGCGGCAGAAGGTACTTAAAGATCCGAAATGTATAATGCCAGCTGCATTTGTTTCATTTAACTCTCGATGGGGAGCTGCAGTTTGTGCACAAACTCAACAGAGCAAAAATCCTACTCTATGGTTAACAAACTGGGCTCCAGAACCTAGAGACGTTTACTGGAAAAATCTCGCTATACCCTTTGTTTCTTTGAGCATCCGTAAACTAGTTATATCATTATTAGTCTTTGCTCTAGTATTCTTTTACATGATACCCATTGCATTCGTTCAATCACTCGCAAATCTGGAAGGTCTTGAAAGAGTAGCCCCTTTTCTCAGACCGGTAATTGAATTGTAAGTAACGTTTTAATCTTCTTTTTTTCACCACAAGGTCATATCTTTTTACGAAATATTTTTTGGGTTATTGTCGATTCAAATATTTTGGATTTATTTCATTGTTTGCAGGAAATTTATCAAGTCATTTCTTCAAGGGTTTCTGCCTGGTCTTGCTTTAAAGTTTTTTCTATATATTCTTCCGAATGTTCTTATGGTTATGTCCAAGATTGAAGGGCATGTGGCGTTTTCTGTTTTGGAAAGGAGGACGGCTGCAAAATACTACTATTTCATGCTGGTGAATGTCTTTTTAGGGAGTATTGTAACTGGAACAGCTATTGAACAGCTTCATTCTTTCCTTCACCAATCGCCTACACAGTAATGTCCTAAACACTGACTATATTTTTCTTAATAAAATGAAAATTTAGGCGTTTGATTAATCCTCAAACATAGAGCTGACAAGATACACGGGTTGGTTACAGGTCAAAACGGTTTGGTTTTGAAACGGGTCTCTTTAAGTACAAGTCAACTCAAATCTTCATTTGTTTTAACACAGGATCCCGAGGACCATTGGTGTATCCATTCCAATGAAGGCTACTTTTTTCATCACATATATCATGATTGACGGGTGGGCAGGAATTGCTGCTGAGATTCTTAGGTTAAAGCCGTTGGTTATTTATCACCTCAAGAATATGTTCATTGTAAAAACCGAACGTGATAGAGAAAAGGCAATGGACCCTGGGAGTGTAGATTTTCCCGAAACTATCCC
>BQNB010055965.1:24652-38874 GCA_026074375.1 Tanacetum coccineum
TATATATATATATATATATATATATATATATATATATATATATATATATATATATATATATATATATATATATAAAGATCGAGTACGCTATATTTAATTTTGAGTAGTTATGACTCTGACTCATTAAAGCCCTCAAAAACCCTACGCTTTTGTATCTGCCTTATTCATCATGTCTACAGGAGTTACAAAAACCCCACGCCCCTTTAATGTAGATCATCATCCTTTTCATATCTACACAGGAGTTACAAAGCAATTACAAATAATAATTGCACAATTATAACATTTAAGATCTCTAAGAAAACACACATAATCCATTCATCAGTAACCTCAAGAACAACTCAAGACTCGCCCCTGAATACATAAGCGATAACTTGATTAATACAAAGTACAGTGGTGGTTAACACCATTGAATAGATAAGTGATGATTTACGGAGTAATACAAAGTACAGTGGTTGTTAGATCGAAGGGAGTCGGACGGTTAAGCTCTTTTGGGAGGTATACACTGGATATTGTTACGAGTTTAGTCACTATATTAGCCTATTACGAATAAGTCTAGGGGTCTACGTGTTAAGTTCAAACTTATATTAGCCAAGTCTATTAGCATTAGGAAACGTTTTCTAATTCTTGTATCACAAGCCGACTTAGACTCCTTGTTGGAGTCGGTTTTCCCTCCCCCCATCTCTATAAAAGGAGGTGAGGGGGGAGGGGCTTTGTACGTCATTCTTTCAATACTAATCTAAACATCGATTAGGGATAAATACCTTGTGCTTGTTTTCTTTCTTTTCTGTCGATCCTGCTTGTGTGTGTCTTCAAGGTCGTGATTCCGTATCTAGTAACCAGGGTTGTAGGTGGTTGATACCTACAAGTGGTATCAAGAGCTCAGGTTCGCGGGTTCGCTGGTATACTAGGATCGATCGTTTGAAGGTTGTTTTCTTTTTGGTACTCATTTTATGGAAGGAGCAGAATATAAGTTCTGCTTGGGCTACCGGTTAACGACTACTAAAAGGGTTCTTGTTGTTCGGTTCTTGATCGACAAGGGAGTAGCAGGTTATCGATTGGGTTTGTTGATTTTTGAATTATTGAAGATTGACAAGGTGTGTGTCATTTCTTTTTCTCTGAATAAGAGAGGTTGAAGAAGAAGATAGTGTTGGCTGCTATCTTTTAGTCAACGACACAAATACTACAAAAGGTTTAGATAAAAGCCTTTAATCAGTTTTGGACTTAAATTATATTGGGCCAAATCTGATTAGTATTATTTTGTTTTTATAAAACAAAAGGTTATTACTATGTAGTTTTTTGCACAGGGGACTTTGTTAGTTTGTGATTGTGAGATTTTTCACAAGGTTTAGCAAATTAATAAAGGGATTAAAGAATGACGGGAGCCAAGTTTGACATTGAGAAATTCGATGGAACCGGTGATTTCGGGTTATGGAGGATCAAGATGCGTGCTTTATTAATCCAACATGGATGTGAAGCAGGAGGTTTTACCTGCGGTTATGAAAGCTGAAGCGAAAGCTGACCTAAACAAGAAAGCTCACAGTGTCGTGATTTTGTGTTTAGGTAACAAGGTTCTGAGAGAGGTTACCGGGGAGACGACTACAGCGGGGGTTTGGACCAAGCTCGAGACTTTGTACATGACAAAGTCCTTGGCCAACAAGTTGTACCTGAAGAAGAAGTTGTATACATTCTACATGCCGGCTTGACGAAAGATTTTCGAGCATATAGATGAGTTTAACAAAATCGTTCTTGATTTAGCAAATATTAAGGTAAAATTCGAGGATGAAGATCTTGCTTTATTATTACTCACTTATTTACCAGCATCATACGAACACTTTGTGGATACCTTGCTTTATGGACGGGAAGCTTTGACTTTGGAGGATGTGATGGCCACACTAAATTCAAAGGAAATCAAAGAAAGTTCTAAGGCGAAGGGGGATGATGGTGAAAGGTTATATGTGAGGGGAAGAACTGATAATAGGGATTCACGTCAGTCAAGGAGAAAGTCAAGATCGAAGTCTCAAGGTGGAAGATTCAAGTGCTATATTTTCCAATCTAAGGATCACTTGAAGAGAAACTATCCAAAGAATAATCGCAAGAAGTCAACAGGTTACGCCAAGAAAGATGAGCAACCAAGCTCTAGTGGTTCGACTTATGACGATTCTGAGGTGATGATGGTGATGAGCGCACAGGCTCAGGCTCTGCTAGATTTGATCATGGATTCAGGATGTTCATACCACATGACACCCAGGTTAGATATACTTTTTGATTTTTTAGAATGCGATGGGGGCAGTGTACAGTTGGGTGACAACAGGGAGTGTAAAATCAGAGGTATTGGCAAGGTGAGGTTACAACTGAAAGATGGGTCAAGTTTTGTGTTACACAATGTCAGGTATATTCCTGAATTGAAAAGAAACTTGATATCGCTGGGAACTCTTGAAAAAGAGGGATTTACCGTAAAAATGCAGTCGGGCAAAGTCAAGGTGATTAATGGTTCCAGGGTTGTTTTATCTGGAACAAGAAGGGATAATTGCGTATACTCTTTGGATGGCCATGCAATGGCAGGTGAGCTTAATGCTAGTGTTGAAGAAAAGGACAGTCTTGCACAGGTTTGGCATAAAAGACTGGGACATATCAGTGAGGCGGGACTACAGGTGCTGGAAAAGCAAGGTCTGTTTGGCAAGGAGAGTCTAGGTAAGCTCGATTTTTGTGAGAATTGTGTTCTGGGAAAGTCACATCGAGTCAGGTTCGGTGTAGGAAGGCACACTACTCAGGGAGTGGTAGACTATGTTCATTCAGACTTATGGGGTCCGTCTCAGGTGGAATCATTGGGAGGTAAGAGGTATTTCTTATCTATTATTGATGATTATTCCAGGAGGGTATGGGTTTATATTCTCAGGTTCAAACACGAAGCATTTGGAAAGTTCAAAGAGTGGAAGCAATTAGTAGAGAATCAGACTGGGAGGACGGTTAAGAAGTTGAGGACGGATAATGGTCTTGAGTTCTGTAACCGGGAGTTTGAGCAGCTATGCATTGAGAGTGGGATTGCTAGACATTTGACAGTTGCCGGGACGCCGCAACAGAATGGGGTAGCAGAACGTATGAACAGAACTCTCATGGATAAGGTACGCTGTTTATTAATTCAGTCTGGGTTGCCCAAGACCTTCTGGGCGGAAGCGACATGTACGGCCGCATATCTTATCAATAGGTCACCATCGACAGCGATTGAGAAAAAGACACCTATGGAGATGTGGTCGGGACATCCAAGTGATTATGGGATGTTGAGGATTTTCGGCTGTGTCGCATATCCACACGATAAACAAGGTAAGCTCGAGCCGAGAGCGATAAAATGCGTTCTTTTGGGGTATCCCGAGGGTGTGAAGGGGTACAGACTATATAGGCTTGATGGTGAATCACCTAAAATAGTCACTAGCAGGAACGTGGTCTTCAATGAAAGTGTCATGTACAAAGACACGTTGAAGGATTCTGGTGCAGGTGATAAGTCTGTTGAGGAATTACAGGTTGAGGTGGAACTGCAGAGGTTAAATAATCATACGCCTGAGGAAGATCAGAAAGATCAGGAAGATGGCGATGATGAAGATGCAGGGAATCAAGAAACCGATCAGCCACCGGATCTCACAGATTATCAGTTGGCTCGGGATAGGGAGCGAAGGACAAGAACGAAACCTTTAAGGTTTCAAGATGAAAGTAATATGGCTGCTTACGCGTTTGCTGCAGCAGAGGAAGAAGATACTCATGAACCATTGACATACCAAGAGGCAGTTGCTTGTGAAGACAATTATAAGTGGAAAGCTGCTATGAAAGAAGAGATGGATTCTCTAAGGAAGAACAAGACCTGGGAGTTAGTAGATCATCCAGCTGGGCAAAAGCTGGTGAGCTGCAAATGGCTGTTCAAGATAAAGGAAGGGATTGAAGGTGTTCAAAAGCCTAGGTACAAGGCAAGGTTGGTGGCTCGTGGATTCACACAAAGGGCAGGTATTGATTACAATGAAGTATTTTCTCTGGTAGTTCGACACACATCTATTCGGGTTATACTTGCATTGACTGCGTGTAAAGATTATGAGCTAGAGTAGCTTGATGTAAAGACGACATTTTTACAAGGAAATCTTGAAGAAGTGATCTACATGAAGCAGCCACCGGATATGAACAAGGTAACAAGGTATGTTTGTTAAAGAAACCCCTTTATTGTTTAAAGCAATCACCTAGGCAATGGTATAGGAGGTTTGATGAGTATATGCTGAGCAACGGGTTCAAGCGTAGCAGTTACGACAGCTGCATATATTACAGGAGTTATGCACCAGGTGAGTATATCTATCTATTGTTATATGTAGACGATATGTTGATTGCTTGTAAGAGCTAGGCTGAGATTGGGTCTACCAAGTCTTTGCTTAAAAAGGAGTTTGACATAAAGGAGCTCGGGGAAGCAAAGAAGATTCTTGGTATGGAGATCGTCAGGGATCAGAGTTGTAAGATTCTGAGGGTGTCACAATCCGGGTACATTTCTAAGATTTTGAATAATTTTAGAATAGACAATGAGAAATCGGTTAAGATGCTATTGGGTGGGCACTTCAAGTTTTCGTTGAAGGATTGTCCGGTTAAGGATTGTGATGTTGAAAGGATGAGTAAGGTGACATATGCAAACGCGGTTGGGATTTTAATGTACTTGATGGTGTGCATGAGGCCAGACATAGCGTATGCGGTAAGTGTAGTTAGCAGATATTTGGCGAATCCAGGTAAAAATCATTGGGAAGCGGTGAAGTGGATTTTGAAATATTTACGGGGTACTACAACTGTGGGTTTGGTGTATGGGACAAATCGTGGAAACCATGTGGACGTAACAGGTTTTGTTGATTGAGACTACGCTAAGGATCTGGATAAAGGTAGGTCTATCACGGGTTACGTATTTTCAGTACAGGGATGTGTTGTAAGTTGGAAGGCAACGCTATAACACGTAGTAGCTCTTTCAACTACAAAGACGGAGTATATGGCTCTTACGGAGGCTGTAAAGGAAGCTATTTGGCTAAGGGGACTCTTGGAAGAGTCAGGCATAGAGCTTAACACTGTAGCAGTTAATTATGATAATCAGGGCGTGATTCACTTATCGCGGAATCATGTTTTTCATGAAAGGACTAAGCACATCAATATGCTTTATCACTTTATGAAAGAGGCCTTGGAAGCAAAGACGGTTAAAGTTCTGAAGATGGGTACTGAACACAATGATGCAGATGCCTTGACGAAGGTGGTACCTGGACTCAAGTTACAACATTGCTTGGAGTTGCTGAATGTTGGTGTAGGCTAATATAAAGCCTAAGGTGGAAATTGTTGTGTTTAGTCTTTATTTTAGCAAAAGTCCAGGGTAGTCAAGTGTTAAGTTTTCGTGGGCTAACTTGTGTCCCAAGTCCAGCCCATGTGTTTTAGGGTTTGTTCTCCCCCCTCATCTCTATAAAAGGAGGTGAGGGGGGAGGGGATTGAACACTTCATTCTTTCAATACTAATCAATCATCGATTAGGGATATACCTTGTGTGTGCTTGCTCTGTTCTTCTCTTTCTTTTCTGTCGACTGCTGTGTTGTGTGTTCTTCGTGATCGAGGTTCCGCATCTAGTAACCAGGGTTGTAGGCTATCAATCCTACAAGTGGTATCAGAGCTCGGTTCGCGGGGTTCTCTGGTTATCTAGGATCGATCTTGAAGGGTCGTTGTAGTTCGGTTTTCTGGAAGGAGCAGAAGGTTTTTCTGCTTGGGCTACTAGGTAATCGACAACAAAGAGTTTCTTGTTGTTCGGATCTTGAACGGCAAGGGTGTAGCAGGGTTTCGATAGAAAAGGGGTCTTGGGTCTTCGATTGTCCGGGTTCGCGACAAGGTGTAGAAGACTTAAAGGAAGGTTTTTGCACAAGGGACTTTGTTAGTTTGTGATTGTGAGGTTTTTCACAAGGTTTAGCAAATTAATAAAGGGATTAAAGAATGACGGGAGCCAAGTTTGACATCGAAAAATTCGATGGAACTGGTGATTTCGGGTTATGGAGGATCAAGATGCGTGCTTTATTAATCCAATATGGATGTGAAGCAGCTCTGGAGGTTTTACCCGCGGATATGGAAGCTGAAGCGAAAGCTGAGCTAAACAAGAAAGCTCACAGTGCCGTGATTTTGTGTTTAGGTAACAAGGTTCTGAGAGAGGTTACCGGGGAGACGACTGCAGCGGGGGTTTGGACCAAGCTCGAGACTTTGTACATGACAAAGTCTTTGGCCAACAAGTTGTACCTGAAGAAGAAGTTGTATACATTCTACATGCCGGCTGGACGAAAGATTTCCGAGCATATAGACGAGTTCAACAAAATCGTTCTTGATTTAGCAAATATTGAGGTAAAATTCGAGGACGAAGATCTTGCTTTATTATTACTCACTTCTTTACCAGCATCATACGAACACTTTGTGGATACCTTGCTTTATGGACGGGAAGCTTTGACTTTGGAGGATGTGATGGCCACACTAAATTCAAAGGAAATCAAAGAAAGGTCTAAGGCGAAGGGGGATGATGGTGAAGGGTTATATGTGAGGGGAAGAACTGATCGTAGGGATTCACGTCAGTCAAGGGGAAAGTCAAGATCGAAGTCTCGAGGTGGAAGACTCAAGTGCTATATTTGCCAATCTGAGGATCATTTGAAGAGAAACTGTCCGAAGAATAATCGCAAAAAGTCAACAAGTTACGTCAAGAAAGATGATCAGCCAAGCTCCAGTGGTTCGACTTATGACGATTCTGAGGTGATGATGGTAATGAGCACACAGGCTCAGGCTCTGCTAGATTTGATCATGGATTCAGGATGTTCATACCACATGACACCCAGGTTAGATATATTGTTTGATTTTCTAGAATGCGATGGGGGCAGTGTACAGTTGGGTGACAACAGGGAGTGTAAAATCAGAGGTATTGGCAAGGTGAGGGTACAACTGAGAGATGGGTCAAGTTTTGTGTTAAACAATGTCAGGTATATTCCTGAATTGAAAAGAAACTTGATATCGCTGGGAACTCTTGAAAAAGAGGGATTTACCGTAAAAATGCAGTCGGGCAAAGTCAAGGTGATTAATGGTTCCAGGGTTGTTTTATCTGGAACAAGAAGGGATAATTGCGTATACTCTTTGGATGGCCATGCAATGGCAGGTGAGCTTAATGCTAGTGTTGAAGAAAAGGACAGTCTTGCACAGGTTTGGCATAAAAGACTGGGACATATCAGTGAGGCGGGACTACAGGTGCTGGAAAAGCAAGGAATTGTGTGCAGGGAAAGTCAAATCGAGTCAGGTTCGGTGTAGGAAGGCACACTACTCAGGGAGTGATAGACTATGTTTATTCAGACTTATGGGGTCCGTCTCAGGTGGAATCCATTAGGAGGTAAAGAGGTCATTCCTTTATCTATTATTGATGATTATTCCAGGAGGGTATGGGTTTATATTCTCAGGTTCAAACACGAAGCATTTGGAAAGTTCAAAGAGTGGAAGCAATTAGTAGAGAATCAGACTGGGAAGACGGTTAAGAAGTTGAGGACAGATAATGGTCTTGAGTTCTGTAACCGGGAGTTTGAGTAGCTATGCATTGAGAGTGGGATTGCTAGACATTTGACAGTTGCCGAGATGCCGCAACAGAATGGGGTAGCAGAACGTATGAACAGAAATCTCATGGATAAGGTATGCTGTTTGTTGATTCAGTCTGGATTGCCCAAGACCTTTTGGGTGGAAGCGGTATGTACGGCCACATATCTTATCAATAGGTCACCATAGACAACGATTGAGAAAAAGACACCTATGGAGATGTGGTCGAACATCCAAGTGATTATGAGATGTTGAGGATTTTCGGCTGTGTCGCATATCCACGTGATAAACAAGGTAAGCTCGAGCCGAGAGCGATAAAATGCGTACTTCTAGGGTATCCCGAGGGTGTGAAGGGGTACAGACTATATAGGCTTGATGGTGAATCACCAAAAATACTCACTAGCAAAAACGTGGTCTTCAATGAAAGTGTTATGTACAAAGACACGTTGAAGGATTCTGGTGCAGGTGATAAGTCTGTTGAGAAATTACAGGTTGAGGTGGAACTGCAGAGGTTAAATAATCATACGCCTGAGGAAGATCGATGATGATGCAGGGGATCAAGAAATCGATCAGCCACCGGATCTCACAGATTATCAGTTGGTTCGGGATAGAGAGCCAAGGACAAGAACGAAACCTTTGAGGTTTCGAGATGAAAGTAATATGGCTGCTTACGCGTTTGTTGCAGCAGAGGAAGAAGATACTCATGAACCATTGACATACCAAGAGGCAGTTGCTTGTGAAGATAGTTCTAAGTGGAAAGCTGCTATGAAAGAAGAGATGGATTCTCTGAGGAAGAACAAGACCTGGGAGTTAGTAGATCATCCAGCTGGGCAAAAGCTGGTGAGCTGCAAATGGCTGTTCAAGATAAAGGAAGGGATTGAAGGTGTTCAAAAGCCTAGGTACAAGGCAAGGTTGGTGGCTCGTGGATTCACACAGAGGGCAGGTATTGATTACAATGAAGTATTTTCTCCGGTAGTTCGACACACATCTATTCGGGTTATACTTGCATTGACTGCGTGTAAAGATTATGAGCTGGAGCAGCTTGATGTAAAGACGACATTTTTACATGGAAATCTTGAAGAAGTGATCTACATGAGGCAGCCATCGGGATATGAACAAGGTAACAAGGTATGTTTGTTAAAGAAATCTCTTTATGGTTTGAAGCAGTCACCTAGGCAATGGTATAGGAGGTTTGATGAGTACATGCTGAGCAATGGGTTCAAGCGTAGCAGTTACGACAGCTGCGTATATTACAGGAGTTATGCACCATGTGAGTATATCTATCTATTTTTATATGTAGACGATATGATGATTGCTTGTAAGAGCAAGACTGAGATTGGGTCTACCAAGTCTTTGCTTAAAAAGGAGTTCGACATGAAGGAGCTCGGGGAAGCAAAGAAGATTCTTGGCATGGAGATCGTCAGGGATCGGAGTCGCAAGATTCTTAGGGTGTCACAATCCGGGTATGTTTCTAATATTTTGAATAATTTTAGAATAGACAATGGGAAATCGGTTAAGAGGCCATTGGGTGGGCACTTCAAGCTGTCATTGAAGGATTGTCCGATTAGGGATTGTGATATTGAAATGATGAGTAAGGTGTCGCATGCAAATGTGGTTGGGAGCTTAATGTACTTGATGGTGTGCACGAGGCCAGACATATCGTATGCGGTAAGTGTAGTTAGCAGACATTTGGCGAATCCGAGTAAAAATCAATGGGAAGCAGTGAAGTGGATTTAAAAATATTTGTGGGGTACTGCCAACGTGGGTTTGGTGTATGGGAAAGATCGTGGCAACCATGTGGACGTAACAAGTTTTGCTGATTCAGACTACGCTAAGGATCCGGATAAATGTAGGTCTATCACTGGTTACGCATTTTTAGTACAGGGATGTGTTGTAAGCTGGAAAGCAACGCTACAACACGTGGTGGCTCTTTTAACTACAGAGGCGGAGTATATGGCACTTACGGAGGTTGTGAAGGAAGCTATTTGGCTAAGGGGATTCTTGGAAGAGTTGGGCGTAGAGCTTAACACTGTGGCAGTTAATTGTGATAATCAAGGCGCGATTCACTTATCGCAGAATCATGTTTTTCATGAAAGGACTAAGCACATCAATGTGCGTTATCACTTTATCAGAGAGGTCTTGGAAGCAAAGACGGTTAAAGTTCTGAAGGTGGGTACTGAACACAATGTTGTGGATGCCTTGATGAAGGTTGTACCTGGACTCAAGTTACAACATTGCTTGGAGTTGTTGAATGTCGGTGTAGGCTAATATAAAGCCTAAGGTGGAAATTGTTATGTTTAGTCTTTATTTTAGCATAAGTCCAAGGTAGTCAAGTGTTAAGTTCGTTATTAGTTAAAATAAATGGTCGTGGTTGTGTTTCAAGCCCAGCCCATGTGTTTTAGGGTTTGTTCTCTCCTTCATCTCTATAAAAGGGGGTGAGGGGAGGGATCTTATCACATCATTATTTCAATACTAATAATTCGATTAGGGTTAATACCTTGTGCTCTTTCTCTTTTCTTTTCTATCGATCCATATAATATGCTAGGTGTATTCTTTATTCGACATTGAGGTGATCCGTTCTAGTATTAAGATTGTAGGCTGTCCAAAGTACTACAAAAGAAGTTATAACTTATATGTACTGATTTACTACTCTTAAGCAAAAAAAACACATTAAGATAAACATAACTATTAGTGATAGTTTAATCTTAAACTAAACTTAGAAATAATTTAATTTAAAGTAATGGTGTGACAAACTCAAATAAACTTTTTAATCTATTTATAATTGTAAATAATTGATTTAAAACATTTAAAAGATGACAATTGATTATATAATGTTTTACATGTCAAAGTTTGTGAATAAAAATGTAAAATTATTAATGTTTGGATTAAATTAAAGAGGTTTGCTACATCTACATAATATACACAAACAAACTTTCACACAATGATGTATATCACACTTGGCCACTCATTTTCTTATTATGCTTCCACCTGGACACTCATGCAGATATCTTGGCCACATTAGTTTTCAACTAATTTTTTATTTTCTCTTCATAAACCATTTCATTTCAATTTTTTATTATTGCAGCAACACCAATTTTCTCTTCATAAAACATTTCATTTCCATCGACATCTTCCCAAATCTCGACAATGAAAAACCCTTTTATATTTTCATATATCTTTCTTTTCACCACCACCGTATGTGGGTGGAGAGTGTGTTCGGTGTGTTTATTTAGGCCACCAAGTTACCATCATCGTTACTGATTTTTCAAGTACCGAAAAACCCACCACCGCAGTTCAGATCTGTTACATGGATCACATCGTCGCTTCAGATCTGTCACTGGATCTTTAAAAAGCATCTTATTATCTAGTCATATGTTTTTGTAATTCTTGTTTCAAAGCTTGGAACAGCGATGGTATTATATTGGTGATTGTTGTAGAACCTTTAAAGAATGGAAATAATTATTGTTGATAAAATCCATTCATTCATACCAACGGACCTCAGGTCTAATGGTATTGAGGTTTTACCCTCCTAGACAAGTTCTCAAGTTCGAGGGCGA
The DNA here is from genome assembly GCA_026074375.1 of Tanacetum coccineum. Classification (NCBI taxonomy): domain Eukaryota; kingdom Viridiplantae; phylum Streptophyta; class Magnoliopsida; order Asterales; family Asteraceae; genus Tanacetum; species Tanacetum coccineum. The sequence continues at coordinate 35,808 of BQNB010055965.1, forward strand.
CAGGGTTTCCTTCCGCGTGCGTAAAGGGAAGGGTGCCATTGCCTTCTGGGGCTGGACCCAACCTGGTTGTGTGGGCTCGCTACGCCTTCTGGGCTAGGGCCATGTAGCCACAATTGCCGTTAAAAAAAATCTATTCATTCATACGAATGGGATCATTTGGTTGAAATATGGTGGTAATAACTTGTTTACTTAGTTATTATTGGTGGTGTCCCATGAACATGTAAGATCATTTTATTTTGAAGTTGTTTGAGAGTTTTGAGACACATGATGGGTGTTAAAATTATTGTGGGTTTTGGGCATAATGGTGATGATGATGGAGGTCGGGGTCTGAAACTAGGAGTGTCTCAAACTGGTTAGGAAGATGACCGGAAGGTGGAGACAGTGTGATGTGTGTATCAATGCTACGTCGGAAAATGTGGTTTTTTGTGTTTGCGGGGTAATGAAAAGAAAGGTTATGATAATGATTTTGATTTGGGAAATCGGCATGTTTGTTTGTAAAAATATGATAATGCCCCTAAAAGGCCCTGAGATGCTCATAACTAGAAATATCACATGCATGACGGGCTTAACAAACATCCATACAAAACAGACTTTACAACTCAACACTACCATCAACAAAATAATAATTAATCCACCAGATGTTACTCAACATTTGCTTACAAATTTCATCAAAGCCTAAGATCAGCTGACTTTTGTTGATATACTCGCATAAGCGAAAGTACTATATGAAGAAAAATTCTACACTACAAAAAATCTGCAGAATATCAGTTGGGGGCATTATAGCATGGAAAATTACATATAGCATATCCATAGACCTTTAACTTACGCAAAACTAATCCTCATCAGATGAACTTTCTTCTTGTCTTCCGAAATCGTCTGTTGCTTCAGGTTCATCCTGCACACATAAATCATAATTCCATATTTAGTACCTGCGCTGTGCACAAGAAGTATATATACTCCCTTTTCCCTTTCCTCGACTAATTTCCAAATAACAGGCCGTTAATTTTTTATCTTCCCTTTGAGCAGAAAGATAATTTGAGAATAGAACACCGAACCTCACACATTAGGTCAACTGATTCTTTGAGGTGGCAACTTCAAGCCATGTCCTTATGAATGGGCCGATATGGTTAACTGTTTCATGTCTAGTGATTCATATAGGTAAATGCAAAAAGTTGGCCAAACAAACTGTATTTTAATGCATAAAACATCCCTAAGCATTACAAGTATAATTATTTATATTAACTTAGGAATGTTTGGACAAAAGGTGTTTCGGGTTGACATGTACATGTTGCATGTTTTGGGCCTTTTGACCCATTACCCAACATGCCGAACCCTTCCATTTTACACCTCTGCAAGAAAGACGGTGGTATGATAGATACCAAAATCTTTAACCAGCCATTATTCTGATTACGTATTAAACTATTAACCAATGTTTTCTCCTTTTGGGCACATTGATTCGTTTAGATTCCCTTTGTTGAATGGAATTTTTAACAAAAACCAAAAACTGTTTATTAGAGTAGAAATAAAAACTATAGGAAGGGAAGAGTGCGATATAAACATAAAATAAAAATAATAAAAGGAAAATCTCTTACAGCTGCTTTATCCCAGTCCTTTAACTTAGACGTTGTAAGCATATAGTTATCACGTAAAGGAGCCCAAGCAGGACCTTCTCCATCGCCTGCACTTCCAACCTGTAACGCAAATGAAAGATGGGGAGTAAGCAATCACTCACACATTGAAATATATATATAGAGAGAGAGAATGAAGCATTACCTTAGCATCTGATGCTGATGGACCTTTGCCCATCTCAGAAAAAAATGCTTCTTTCCTCCGTTTCTGAATCACTGAAAAGTCATAAAACATACATCAATCATCTTTAGATGTTATTATACACATTTTTACAGTAGATGAAGCAATTTCTATACATCAGATAATAAACGAGTCAATCTCGGTAAACAGGTCAAACGAATCAAGTATTCAACTATATATATTAGCTGAAAGAAACATAGTCAGATGGATTGAAGTTGCACTAGGTATGTATTGAATCCACACAACCTCAGAAATTATTTATCTCAAATATTTAGATAATTGTAGTACTATTGTCTTTGCTATCAGAAAATCTGAGAAATACACACCAAAATGCCCACGGCTCAACCAACCCGGCCCCCTTTGATGTGTACTTAAATTACCCGTTTTAAGCCAAACCCAATTTGACCTGTTACTCAACTGGCCTTACTCGTGGCCTCTAACATATAGTTGCAAAGAATCGTAGCAATGAATATAGATTAGTTTTAAAGACACTGCTGTAATAACAAGATTCACTGCTTATAAACAGGCGTGGCAAAAGGTAACAGTTATCAATTTTCAATATATAACTTTTAGCCTACTTGAAATACTAAATTTGTAACTTTATTTATAAAACACTTCTAACTTCCCCTATAAACGAACATCAGCTAACGCTTCGTTAAAAGCCCATAGCAAGCATATAAGACCAAAGCCACATCTCAATCTTATAGCATGCAAGAAAGATACTCTATGGTTCAAAAGGATTCATGCGGTGAAACTGACAGGAAAAAGTATTTGGTGAAGATACTTCGAGCTGGAAAAATCTATTGTTAATTAGAGATCAAGTAAGTCATCATATGGTGAAGATACTGGGCAATGGTGTTAGTACTTCTAGGTGGCTGGATAACTGGGCAAGAGTTGGGCCTATTATTAATCATGTCACCTATATGTATACTTTTAGAATTGATATCAATATTACTGTTGATGAGATGATTGATAATGGGCAATGAAAGTGGCCTAATGAGTGGAGAAGAACATATACTAATGTCGTGAATATTCCAGTTCCATATCGTAAAAGTTCTGAAAGTGACAAGATCAGATGGAAGAACTCCAATGGAAGATTGGTGAAATTTTCAGTTAAGAATGTTTTGGAGGATATTAGTGTTGTGGAGACTAAAGTGCAGTGGTTTTCTCTGGTTTGGTTACTCGGTGTATCCCTAAGCATGCTTTCATCCTAATCGTAGCAATGAAACTACATCCCGGCAATATGTCAAAATCCAAA
>BQNB010055966.1:4695-38874 GCA_026074375.1 Tanacetum coccineum
AATTATAAATAAGTAGGCTTAAGTATATAACATACGTACAAACAAGTTTCTTTCAATTCGTTTGTACAAACAATTCCTTAATCATTATCATTATTACCTTCATTACCTTCATCACTTTCATCGTCTGTTCATTTCAAAATCTGTATCTCACGTGATTAGCAACTCTTTTACAAATTCATAATCATTCCTTGACACTACTCATTCCATGATCTCCGTATTCTAAAATTTTCTGTTATATTCTGTAACATAATAACAAGGAAACACACAAGAATCTATACAATGTCAAATGATTTCAATACCACTAGGTATGAAAATTTTGACAAAGACTTGTGATAGCATTCTTATTCGATGTTGACTTTTAAAGGTTAATGAATAACGATTCCTTACGATCTGAGTAGCGCAACGTATTCCATCCACCCAGATTCTACCAGAATCTAGAGAAATTCTATTGACTGTCACCAAGAGGTATGATCTTGAAAATAAGTAGACGTGTGAAAGGAGGTAATTATAATTATGGTGCGCAACATAATTATAAATGCATCACACACGTGGACTTGTGACCTTGATTAACCTAACATAAAAATCAAATTCATGCCCAGTACCTACATCTATTCACTATAACTTTCAATTAAATCTCGGGACGAGATTTCTGTAAGGGGTGGAGACTATAACAACCCAAGAATTTTCATCAACCTATTTTACTATGATCACAATTGTACGGGGAAATTTTTCGCTTTATTACATTACTTGCATTGTCAATGTCTCAGTATGTCATGTAACTTACATAACTAAAGTAGATGAGCTCACGCAACCTATCTATGGCAATCCTATCTTCATATATGTCAAGCAAATATCATAACATGTCAAGTCAATATCATCATATTCTTATTACAAAGTACATTATTCCTATAATGTACCATTCGCAACGTTATATCAAAACGGGCTTTAAACCGTTATCGTATACCTCTAAACCCTAAATTCCATGAAGGGTTAATATCTAAAGAGAATGTACAGGCTACTAAAGCATAGGTACAAGTAACATAACATATCATATGAATATACATTCCCTCCAAAGAAAGGTACAAGTCTTTCAAAGCTCAATATACAAGTCATTAATGCACGATATCTAAAATAGCCGTTCTACCTCCGTTTTACCTCCAATTTCTTCACCACCACTCCTGTGCAAGCTACTACACTCAATATACAATGTGTAAACCCTAATTATTCTATTCATAAGCTTTCATACACATTTTTACACTCAAAACCCTAATTCAAAAGTCAGAAACCCTAACCCGAGCAAAATAGTAAATCATGACCCGTTTCTTGGTTTTTATCCATCATAACCCCAAACCAACACTCAAATAAGTTGTAATAACTTAAATTACAACATTAACAATCATATCCTATCATCATTTCATCATTTCAACAACAATATTCAAGAATTAAACCCAGAAAACCCTAATCTAGTTTTAACCCTAAAACCTAAAACTAGGCCCTAGTTCAGAATCAGATTAGTCTATAAAACATAGGATCTGAGAAATATCAATAGGATCTGGATATTAATTGAAAACAATAGGTTGTAGCCCTATATCTTGTGATCATTTTGCCGGTGGAATCAACCCGATTCGACGTCAGATGAATTAGTTACAGCCGAAATGGCAAAGGTACACAGATTCTGCACACCTGTAGTAAATTGCTATTATCTCTAATTTTTTCTATAGTAACCAGCAAATATGTAAAACTAAACATTGTATAGGACTCAAATATATAACAATGCTCGGTGGTTTGAGCTTCAACGGAATTACGGTTTGTAAATGGCAACCATTTTACCGAGATTGATGTTGGCTATCCAAAAACAGCCATGTATAAATTAAACCAAACACCCCTTTTTTGACCTTTTTTAACCGAAACCACTTGCGGTAATTTCTGATGATAAGCCTTAAATACAAAACCTTGAGTCATAATTCTATGCATATTAATCAATTTCTCTTGACATATAAGCCAAAAATTGAGTTTGAACATAAAACCCCAAAGAAACCAACCGCGGCCCCCCGTTTTTGCAATTTCTTACCAATTTTAAACACTTTCTCTTGATAATAAACTTTTGCACAGGCAATTTAAGCAGCTTACACATCACAGCGATTTGCATATGATTGTATTTTGCTCTCCCTTGGTCATCCAAGAAAAGCTCTCCACATCTATCTCCTTTGTGTAGACTTTCTCTAGTCGTGTCACCAAAACACCCCTATATCCTTCCACCTTGCATCAATTCCTATCCACCTTGACCTCATGACTCATCATGTAGCTTCCATACAACATTCACCCTAGGTGTTCCACACATCCAAGGACCAGATCATGATGTCTCATCTTTGTCACCATGCCTCATTTTAGTATAATAGGGTCCTTGGTTGTCCATTACAAACTCGCACCACTTCTCTTCTGTCTCAAAACCATAAGGCAGCAAAACGCTTTGCTCCCATTATGTTCCTCGTGATCGTAAAAAACATTCAAGTAGTGAAGCCCTGAAGAATTGATGCCCTGGGAACAAGATACAAGGCGTACGAGTGGAAATACTACCCGAAATGACCCAGTTCCACCGCATTTTTTGATCATTGATAGCTCAAAACCAGGTTCTATCAAAACTTCATACCTGTACTAAACCCATTTAATGTTTCATATGATCTATATAAAAACTCTGTTATATAAGTTTCATATACCCAATTCATGCTCATTTTCTATTTTGTTCCAAATAAGGTGTTGACACCTGAACCGTAATTCGTGTTTTTTCTTAAAACTAAATTGTATAATGGTTAAATATTGTTATAACCTATCGTACACCCGAAACCCTAATTTTGCGTTTTTCTTAAAACTAAATGTTATAATGGTTAAGTATTGTTATAATCTATCCTAGCATGCTTAACTAATGTTAAAATAACTACTTTATTGATTAATGAAGGAATTTGAACTTAAAACCCGCACATTTACGTTTTGAAACCCTAATTTGACCCATTTTGCTTCCCAGCTTAACGAATCGTTATTTTAAACTTGCGTTGCGTTAAATCTTCATATTTTGGTTTATTATAACTTATAAATATCTAATGAAATGTTAAAATAAGCTTGCATGGCAATTTGGACATATTTTGTAATTATAATCCATGCAAGGGGTATATATCGTAACTTTCGGAAACTTATAACTAAAAGGACTAAAAATGTCATTTTATCAAAGTTATAACTATAGGGGTCTATTATGTCACTTTTCAAAGTACAAGGTTTACTTGGTATATCTTTTAAAGTTGAAGGACCAAAGTCGTAAAAGTGCAAACTCCAAGGGTAAATTCTGCCACTTTTCAAACTCAAGGGTCTAAAATGTAACATTTTGAAAAAGTATAAAATCATGTTTAAAACCTTACAAGACATAACTTTAATTAACGCTTCTCGTGCTTAACATTTCTAGTTATTGATTAAAACGCTTAAAACCGATTATATCGTATCACAATACTAGGGAGCTTCATATTAAGGAGTTTCATCTTGGTATTACGTTCTGACTGAGTTTTTGGGTCTACAATTTAAAGTGCCCTAGCACCTCAAACGTTTACTGAATGACTTCTGAATTTTGATGGCCCGAACGGTGATACAATAATTCCAAACTCTTCAATCAAACTCATAACTCTTAAAACTAAAGTTCTAGAGTACAATCTTCTTGCGTGATGTGGCTATTTACTATCATTTTGCTATATAAACATTCCCTGTTAAGATTGTGATAAGGTCATCATCTTTCATTTTGAAATATTTATTGCATCTACTTATCAGGTGAAGTTCATAACCTCGCCTTTACTTATTTACATGTTTTATAAACCCGCGAGGGGGATACATGCTTGTTACAAACTCTTTTACATACTCGTTTATCTTATAACAATGTGATTACTTTTCAAAGACTTATACATGCTTAAACCAGGAATACAAGTGTTTTTACAAGTTATATGCTATCCTGATACACTATTACAGCTACTGTCTAAGTTACATTATGCCAAAAGTCCCTCATTATCATGGACCATTAATTACTCTTCGGAGTGAACGCAAATATTGTGGATAGATCTATCGGGATTGACGAATCCTGTTTGTGTTAGCCGGATAGGTAACCAAACACACTATATTTGAATTTCATAGGTATATGGCAAGTACCTACACCGAGGGCCATTATCTCTATATATATACATCATTTTGGGTATATATATACACTAGTCAGTTTGTGTGCCATGAGCTTAGACCAGACTATACTATACAAGACCAAGACCAAATCAGACTAAACAAGACAATAACGCAGTAATACACTGTTACTATGATAATTGCATTCGTTGCAATTATTACAAATAACGGGTATATAATAACGTGACCCAAGATCATAACAATAACATTTTCATAATAATTGTGTTTGTACAATTATTACACTATGACTTGTATTCAAACTGCTTATCAAACCTATGAATTTCACTCAACCTTTGTGTTGACCCTTTCTAGCATGTTTATCTCAGGTAATTGAGCAAGTTGCGGCACGGAGTGGCATGGACTCGAAGATGGCTAAACTTGTTATCATTCACAATGTATGTAACTAGATTTTGGGACCTACCTTTCTAAAACTCTGATTTGAAATGAATGATAACATATCTTTTAAATAAACGTCTCTTTTGGGTCGTTTTCTATGATTATGATTGTTGTATCCATGAAGTAATACCCCAGATTAGCTTCTGCTGATATATTGTAAAAATGGGGGTGTTACATAAGCAAACTTATCAAAAGAATCATATAACTTGCACTCCCTTTCTTGTTTAGTCAATGACGTTCTTTGCATTAATAGCTTAATTTGTTTCCATAAATCCTTGGCTACACGATGGTGACTTATAACTGCATAGATGTCTGCTGGAACTCCTTGAAGAATGATGTATGTTGCCTTGACATCAGCTTCATATTGAAGTTTATCGGGTGTTGACAGTTCATGAACTCTCTTTCTTCTCATTTCCCCATTTTCTTCAATCATTGGCCAAACAAGGGGAGCATTTCTGATAGATTCAAGGATCAAGTAACCATTTTCACGGTTTTCCATGTACATCTCCATTCTACTTTTCCACAAGTCGTACATAAGCTTGTCCAACATTGGAGGTTTGTTATCGACACTATTTAGGATAGCGAATTCGGCAAGAGAAGATATTTTTGACTTTATATGTTTAAGGATTATTGTCGGATCGAACAGTGGTAGAAAGAAATTGTGTTTTAATTAAGGTTGTCGTTTAAGTCTTGAGATTTGTTTAGTTTGGTTTTAATTAAACTTGACTAGTTCGGTGGTCTCTGAAATCAACTAGTTCGATGGTCTTTGGAAAAAACAACTAGTTCGGTGCTTCTTAGAAAAACGACTAGTTTGGTGCTTCTTAGATGACTAGTTCGGGTGCTTCTGAGATGACAAGTTTGGGTATCTCTGATGTAGACTAGATCGGCACTCACTGAAGATTGACTAGATAGGCATTTTGAAACCCATACTAGTTCGGCACTGGCTAGTTTGGTACTTGTTAGATGACTAGTTCGGGTGCTTCTGAGATGACAAGTTTGGGTATCTCTGATGTAGACTAGATCGGCACTCACTGAAGATTGACTAGATAGGCATTTTGAAACCCATACTAGTTCGGCACTGGCTAGTTTGGTACTTGTTAGATGACTAGTTCGGGTGCTTCTGAGATGACTAGTTCGGGTATCTCTGAAATGACTAGCTCGGTTGTCTTCTGGAGATGACTAGTTCGGGTATCTCTGATGTAGACTAGATCGGCACTCACTGAAGATTGACTAGATCGGCACTTTGAAACCCTCAACTAGTTCAGCACTGACTAGTTCGGCACTGACTAGTTTGGCACTGAGTAGTTCGGCACTGACTAGTTCTGTACTTTACGAAACCTACTTTTTCCAAAACTTAAAAAGACAAGTTTTTGACGATTGTTTCCCAAAAATTTTTGTACCAAAAGTGTTACTAAGCCTATAAGGACAAGAAAAATGAAAACTTTAAGGTTTTTAAGCCAAAAAATTTAAAATCAAGATTTTGACCTTTATAAAGCTTACGAACACAAATGAAAAAAAAACTAAGAGATTTTCCTATGAATCTAAGCACACACAGCTATATCCAAAGATACTAGATCAAAGCTACCTATGTAGATGATCCTTTAGTGTGGATTTTAAGCTTAAAAACTAAGAAAAAATCAAAAGACGAATGGTATTTAGAGGAAAAACTACACGAAAACTTTATCAAACACAATATCTAAACACACCACTCCATGGCTCTTGATACCAATTGTAGAATAGCTATAATCACTTAACACATACACGAAATATTTAGCAAGAAATGTTAGATAGAGAAAGACTTTGGGAGGAAGGTTTTAGTGAGAGAAAGATGAGAGAGAAAATACTTGTTGAACTATATGAGAAATAAAACCAACCAACCACCTCTCCAAGGCATGGAGAGGTGTATATATACTCTCCAAGGCATGGAGAGGTGTATATATACTTACAAGAGGCGGATGGGCTTTGGCTTAATGGACTTATCCATGGGCCTTGGTCTAACTACCTAAGTAAGTTTCCAAATATTAACTTGACGAGCTAACTACCGATATCTATGAAGTGACCGAGACTTTTATAGGAATTTCGTATTCCTAACAAATTTCCTAGCAATCTTGTGAAAAATCAAATTGATAAAGCGTGTCTCTTAATTTTCATCTGAATGCTTTGTTCTTTCTTGCATGTTGTAAGTGTGTTTTTTCTTAACATGCGTGTTAGTTAAAGAAATTAATGGAATCCTGATGGAGGGGAAAGAAGAATTAGATGAGTTTATGGAATCCATATGGAGAGGTAAGAAAAAATAGATGAACGACGTAGTTTGGGTTTCAAGCAAAACTAAGGCAAATAGGGTGGAACCAAAACTACGTAGTTTGATACCTAAGTAACATGTTTTGGCAGGTTGAGAGAGGAGCATATTTTTAGGACTCAAAATGATGTCACATTTTTTATCATCTAAAACGCAGTCGTTTACTTTGCTATTATATAAAAGGGTAATAAAACTCCAATAACAATTATTAAGGTTTCTTAAACCGTAATTAACCCTACTTTTCATATTTACAAAATTCCATAATTCCATAATTCTCAACTGTAACAATAATAAATTAAAGCAACAATTAGTTAGGCGATATTTATATATATACTAAACACAACTAAATGTTTTGTCAATTTTCTAATTCAAAAATAATTTTTAATAACAATCTAACTAATTATCTCGTTATCCCAATTAACTACCAATTAGCCCATTAGTCCACTTAGCTACTATAGCCTAAGGCTGAGCAAACCCACCAGAAAACTGACCCGAACCGATTGAAACCGAATCGAACCGACCTTATTCGGTTCGGTTTCGGTTTGTATATTTATTTCGGTTTGAATCGGTTCGATTCGGGTCAAAATACCCTTGTTCAGTTCAAACACACTTATTCGAACCGAAAGCGAACCGAACCGACCTTATTCAGTTAGGTTTTGGTTTCTATATTGTATATTCGGTTCGGTTATCGGCTGCCAAATTTTCCTTATTTGGTTTCGGGTCGGTTTCGGTTTAATTATATTCGGGTCGGTTCCGACCCGATGCTCACCCCTACTATAGCCCACTAATTTAGTCAGCCCAATATTCAGTCCTGAGCTTGGGCTCGCGGGTCGGTCGGGCTTGGCTATTTTTTTATTTTTTTAATGGGCTTTAACATATTTTTATTTGATACGTCAAAGATTGACTAAGCCCGTCTTAACAATTTTTCACCTATATACATAGCAAGTCGTTATTCAGTGGGTCACAAGTATCAAATAACCGTAAAACGACACAGTACGCAAACACCCCGCAGCGAAGCGCAGATAACAAACCTTGTTTAAAATATATAAGAAAAATATTAATACCCATATTAAAATTCTCATTGAGATTAGTTCATATAAATACGATAACATGAATATAATCATCATACATTAAAGTAATAGATTTAATTCAAACAATTAATCACGGATTATCTTATTCCATTACAATCACTTTTATCATACATCACGAATGCATATTCAATTCTTAAGCATACAAGATCACATATTATAGTTTATCAAATAAATTTATTGAGAACATTAAATCTAACAAATCAAGCATAATAAATATATAACAAAAATCATGTTGCAATTGGATCTATTTTTGTAAGAAAACAACATAAAGATCAAAATTTGAACCATGTAGATTTAAAGGTTTCGACTAGGGTTTCCAAACACATAAAAACACAAATCTGATAAGCTACATGTTAATTAACCGGTGTATAAGTAGCTCTGATACCACTGATGAAAAAATACATCGTAGCATGCATTCATTTAAAAATTATTAGACAATCAAATATGTCGTATCATACAGATTTATCACATAAATATGCACAACACAACTCTCACATAACATTACATACTTTACATATAATAGGTTTTTCTCTAGCGATCCGTATACACCCGCAATTAATTAAACATGCATAAGTAAATATATGTGTACCTTTTAACATACAACACACACGAACATGTTATGTCTTCCTCCTTGTAGTCGATCTAAGGTAGTTGACAAGCTTATAATATCACCTTTCGGGAGGCCGGGATTGATCAAAATACATAAGATGAACAATGGTGTTTCTATTGAGAGAAAGTAAAGAGAGGGTGGAAGAGAAAAGATGTAATATTAGCTTGAAAGAATAATGAACATCCACACCCCTCTTGAAGAGTCATGAGGGGTTTATATAGGCCCAATACATGCTATATATCCCACTTATACATTATTAGTCCTTGCGTATAGCAGTTGGGCTATAGCTAGTCCAATTTACGTGTAAGGCGCTATCTTTATAAAATAGTAAGGCTAACAATCTCCCTCTAAGATGGTGTCACACGTGAATTGGTTACAATGTATCCTACAAGCAAAAATAAAGCAAAATAATAAGAATGAAGTCTGGTAATCCTTGAGATTGTCTTCAACGTCCTTGATCTTCTTAAATACTCTATCTTTATTTCTTCAGCTTGTAGACGAACACACTGTAATCATACTGCTGAGGATGACTTAAAAGTTTTCTTTACCAATGATCTCGGTCCTGATTGGATTTTTGCTCATAACTTCCTGGCATGTCTTCACAAACTTTCTTCATACGCTTCTGGTCATCTCGAAGTTTCTGAATTACTTGTATGTCTTGAAAAAGCTTTATTTTTTTGTACTTCTGGTCATGTCGAAGTTTTTTGAATCTGCTTCTTAATTGTCATCCTTGAAATTCTCTCATCCGAATACTTCGGCTTTGATATGACTTTTGCTCTTAACTTCTTGTGCAGTATCTAGTTGAGTTTTACTCTCTCCCAACTAGTAGGCTTTTTTTTCAGCTCCCTCCCAAACAGATACCCCTAAGACTGATACGAATTAATGCACTAGTCTGCTCAAAGACCTTCTTTCTCATTTAGGATAATTTATGGAAAAGGATGATATCATCAACATCGTCTCACTTAGAAAGCATCCCAGTCTTGTTGAATTCAGCCAAAAGTACACCAAACGTACAAAAATTCCTCAAAAAATACATTTCAAAATGGTAACACCAAAGTAACAAGTTGAAGTACTAATCATCTCTACGGACTAACCTCCAGCATATATTATAAAGCCCGATCAAGTGAATTTGTTGTGCATCCTTGATGTACACATTTCTCCCTCCATGATGATGACAATCTAAAGATATCATCATACACATGTATACATCTTATACCAATTGGAACTGCTTACTTAGCATCATATACCCGTGATTGCACAAGCAATACTCTATGAGAAGATGTTAGAAAGTACTCTCTTTACAAATCTCTCTTGATCAACCCAATCTAAATCCCCTTATCTGTTCTGTCGGCTAATATTGATGACCATAAATGAATACAACCTGATAGCACGAACCAAAAAATGAAGCAAAAACTTCCGGAATAACTTCAATCCCAACTGAGTAACCCCGTAGTCATTAAATGTCAATACTAGCCTTTAAGAGTGAAGGTGAATTTTGATAAGGATCTTTTTGTGTAATGTATTGTGTTTGTTGTATTGTTGTTCGTGATTGTTGATGAGTTATTATTGTTAACGGATGCCCGGCTCAAAGATTATAATATCACCACAGTCTGTCCAAGTAATAAAACCCGGTTTGCTACACATTACCCGTCATGATATTGTTTTACTACCCAGCCTAATCCATTAACACTATCATACTTAACAACCCAATTAACAGTAACAGCCCATAAACCCAACCATTTAAAACATTCGGCCCACTCATATAAATCTCGACCCAATTGCTACAACTAAGTCCCGGCCCAAAAAAAATTATAATAACCTGGCCTGCCAATGGACCTTTTACCCGATCCATAAGATAATTAGGGATATAAAACTGTTAATCCCTCATATTTCTCATCAAACATAACTCTAATCTCACACCTCATTCCATCCGCCCCCATCTTTTCATAATCACTAAGATAATCATCCACCAAATCTCATCTTCTTCTTGATCTGTAATTGACCGAACATCAAACCCATATCTCATAAACCATAACCCAACCTAGTTACACAAGATAAACAAGTCTCATATCATTTTCCTTTTCTACTATAACCGAGCACCATACAACCCTTTGCATGAGCTCTACGGCTTTAAGATCCTTGAGTGGTCTCGGGTAGGTATATGTTTCATGTTTGTGTGTCTTTTCTGAAATCGAAAGAAAGATCGAATAAAAAAAACTAAGCTTTTAATAGATCAATGATGGGTATGGTTTAAGCACATATAATCTTTAAAGATTCATACATAATCTTGAACAAATCTGAGATCATGTTTTCATTTATTTTCGAGTCTTGGTGGGAGTTGGAAGAGGATGGAGTTGGATTTGTAGATGTAGAAATGTGTCGATGGGATTAGGTTAGATTGTTAGATTTGATGATTGAGGGCTGTTGTTGTAGTCGATTGTTATCATTCTTCTTCGTCCCTTTTTCTTTTGGTTTTAACTCAGTTGAGTTGACTGAGTTGACTCGGTATGAGGTCAAACCGCGTGAAATGAAACCGCGAGGTCAAACCGCGTAACCCTTCTCAAATCGGGTGACCAAGAGTCAAATCGCGTGAGTGAAGAATCAAATCTCCTAGAATCAAATCGCGTGGTCATATAGCTCAAATCGCGTGATGAGTAAACGTGTTCAAACCGCCTTATAAGGGTGTCAAACCGCGTGATTTAGGGCTCAAATCGCCTAAATAAGCATCAAACCGCGTAGCCATTGAGGTCAAATCGCGTGAAACCTGTTTAAATCGCCTAGCCATCTGTCAAACCGCTTGTACTATGTACCTTGTCCTTTTTGTCCTTTCTGCTATTTTTGTGAATCTTGTCCACTCTTTCTTGTTCAAACCTAGGTATTTATAAGAAAATAAGGCCAGAAATAACGAATAAGCAGTTTACCCAAAAAGCTATTTCCCACAAATAAATAAGCTACAAAAAAGTAACTAAATAAGCTAGAAACTATTTTGAAGACCAAGGTTAAAGTTTAAAGCTTTTGAAGACCAAGTTTAAGCTCAGAAAAAAAGAACCAGATAAGCTCGAATAAGCCCAAAACAACCAATAAGCCCACACCTCCTTTTGGTATACAATAAAAACTAATAAAACACTGGGAGATATTTAAGCTTTATATAAAAAAAACACAACTCAACACCAACCGTGGCCTTTTATTCATAAATAAGCTGAAATAAGGCATAATCACGAAACAACAAACACAAAATACATAACACCCCCGGATAGCTCTTGATACCAATTGACAAGCTTATAATATCACCTTTTGGGAGGTCGGGATTTATCAAAATACATAAGATGAACCATGGTGTTTCTAGTGAGAGAAAGTGGAGAGAGGTTAGAAGAGAAAAGATGTAATATTAGCTTAAAAGAATAATGAACATCCACACCCCTCATGGAGAGTCATGAGGGGTTTATGTAGGCGTGATACATGCTATCTATCCCACTTATATATTATTAGTCCCTACGTATAGCAGTTGGACTATAGCTAGTCCAATTCACATGTAAGGCGCCATCTTTATAAAATAGTAAGGCTAACACAAGCTTCTCATGTGAGGAACAAACTCTGATTTGAAGCAAATCTGTCCAGCCAATATCCACATACCACAATAATGTTCAAGCAATCTCCCTAGGCAGAATTATCTTCGTCCACGAATGTGCTAATGATCAAATTAGTAGGTTAGAAACACACGATTTGTGTGTTTCTCTTTTTTCTCTGTTTACCAAACGTGAGAAATCGAACATTCGATCATCATCATCATCCAACTCAAATGGTGTTTTACATACCATACGTAAACAAATATTATCATAATGAAAATTCTATGTAAAACATATATGTACTAGCTTAGTGCCGAACATGTAAATATTATTTTTTTATAAAATATACCAAATATGATAGAACTTTAAAAAAAATATAAATGAAACTCCGCAGTTATAGAAAGGTCACACACAATGGAGAAGACATTTAAAACATAGTGATACTAGTCAAACAAAGAAAAATACAAAACGAAAACGGACCCGTAACTCAAAGGAGATCGCTATTTTGTAACATATGCACCAAAGGAGATCATGTCGCTATTGTGTACAGTACTTTTAGTTGGAATTAATTGACTATAACGTATTGATTTCAATTCATTTTGATTTTGGCACTTCCATTCAAAGGGCATGTCTTCCGCAATGAATATTCAGCGTAAACAAAAGTTGGCCTTTTCCAAAAGTTGCTTTTTCAGCGCAAGTTATTTTTTATAGTTTAAGACTGACTGATTAGTTGACCTTAACCAATACTGCTACTGATTGCGGCCCAACCGGAAAAATATGGCATTCCTTTCTACCATTTGGTTTCTTGCTACAATTTTCTGTACCTTATGTGTTGCTTCATCTTCTTCACAAGAAGCTGATGCTCTAATCAATTGGAAAGCAACCCTTCATACCCAAAACAACACACTTATACTACCTTCATGGACGCAAGAGGATCAAAAAACAGTGTCCCCATGCAATTGGCATGGAGTTTCATGCAATGAACAAGGCAGCATAAACAAATTAAACCTTTCATCGTCTGGTTTGAACGGTACGCTTGATCACTTATCATTCTCTTCATTTCCAAATCTTGCTTATCTAGATCTTAGTTCAAACTACTTTTCTGGGATCATCCCATCTGAAATTGGTCAGACGTCAAAACTTGCTTATCTTGATCTTTCTTCCAATTTATTCATGGGAACAATCCCACCGGAGATTGGTGAATTGACAAATCTTGACACCCTTTATTTGGCTGAAAATCAGTTGAATGGTTCGATTCCCAAAGGCTTGTGTAGATTGAGGTTTCTCTCTAACCTTGCGTTGAGTACCAACAATCTTTATGGTTCAGTTCCTAGCTGTTTTGGGCAGTTATCGAAATTGGGTTATCTTGATCTGAATTCTAACAATCTTTATGGTTCGGTTCCTAGCGGTTTTGGACATTTATCGAAATTGGGTTTTCTTTATCTGTATTCTAACAATATATCTGGTTCAATCCCTCCAGAATTGGGGAATCTTTTCGATCTAAAATCGCTCTATATGATCAATAACTCTTTAACTGGACCTATCCCAAAAACTTTTGTCAATCTGAAGAAGCTAACATTCTTGGTTCTATCGGATAATCAGTTGAGCGGATCAATACCGAAGGAAATAGGTCAATTGGCGTCACTCATATGCATCGATCTTCAAAATAATGATCTAAATGGTCCGATACCTTCATCCCTAGGTGATCTCAAATCCCTTATTTATCTTCGTCTTTACTCAAACAAACTTTCTGGTCCCATTCCACAAGAGATAGGAAACTTGACATATCTTACTAGTCTACAATTAAGCAACAATCGATTCAATGGTTCCATTCCGAGTTCACTTGGTAATCTGCAATACTTGGAAAAACTGTATCTAAATGACAATGAGTTTATAGGTCCTATTCCACAAGAGTTAGGAAAACTGAAGTTGGTAATAATAGAACTTAGCAACAATAATTTTACTGGTAGTTTGCCTGATGAAATTTGCAACGGAACGGAACTTGTATTTCTTCTCGCTGGCAACAACAGCCTAACGGGTCAAATTCCGAAGAGTTTGTACAACTGTTCGAGCTTGAATCGAGTACATCTGGAAGGAAACCAGCTCACAGGAGATATCTCCCAGAGCTTTGGTATCTATCCACACCTCGATTACATCAGCCTGAATGACAACAAGCTTTACGGGAAGATCTCGGATAACTGGAGTAAGTGCACGAATTTAACGAGAATAGAGATGGTAGGGAACCGAATCAGTGGTAGCATACCTCCATCTCTTGGAAAGTCGCCTCAGTTACACGTACTTAATCTTTCTTCCAACGATTTGGTTGGTCAGATACCAAGTGAATTTGGAAGGATGACTAGCCTAGTGATCCTTTCCTTGAGCAAAAATCGCCTTTCTGGTCTCATACCTCAAGATCTAGGTCTACTATCAGAATTGTTGTCCCTTGATCTGTCCATGAATAAATTAAATGGGTCTATTCCATCTTCAATCGGGGACTGCTCAAAACTCTTCAATCTAAATTTCAGTAACAACAAATTTACTTATGAAATCCCAGCTGGGATAGGTAGATTGCTTCAGCTTAATTATCTTGATCTGAGTCACAATTCACTCAGCGGTGAGATCCCTTTAGCCCTTTCAAGTCTGAATAGTTTGGAGATGCTCAATCTTTCGCACAATAATCTTTCTGGTTCAATTCCAAAGACATTTGAGTCAATGATTACCCGGTGGACCATTGATTTATCATATAACCAACTAGAAGGTCCCATTCCCAACAGCAAAGGTTTTCTGAATATATCAGTAGAAGCATTGCAAGGGAACAAAGATTTGTGCGGAAATGTTAGTGGCTTGAAGCCATGTGCTTCAGAAAGGCATACCTTGAACAACGGAACCCACAAACTAGCACTCCTGATCTCTCTTCCACTTCTCGGAGCACTTCTACTTGGTGGTCTTGTGGGAACTTTTGCTTTTTATAAGTGGAGATCGAAAAAGATGTCATCGACACAACTTGTGGAAGAAGAAAAACCCTGTCCAGACTTTTTCTCAATTTCAACTTTTGATGGAAAGGAGACTTATCTCGAAATCCTAAAAGTAACCGAGGAGTTTAGCGAAGCATATTGCATCGGAAAGGGAGGATGCGGAAGTGTGTACAAAGCGAGCTTGGGATCAGGTGACATAGTTGCTGTAAAGAGACTTCATTCGTCGGCTGAAGTAATCAATCGCGATGATTTTCTAAACGAGATCAGAGCATTGACAAGGATACGACACCGAAACATCGTGAAACTACATGGCTACTGTTCACATGCTAAAATCTCATTTTTGGTTTACGAGTATCTTGAAGGGGGTAGCTTAGCTGATATTTTGAGCAATGAAACTGCACATTATTTGGATTGGAGTAAGAGGGTGAACATAATCAAAGGTGTCGCACACGCTTTATCGTATATGCACCATGATTGTTCACCCCCCATCGTTCATCGTGACATATCAAGCAAAAATATCTTGCTTGATTCAGAGTATGAAGCATGTGTTTCGGATTTTGGCACGTCCAAGATTTTGAACAAAGACTCATCGAATTGGAGTAATGTCGCAGGAACATATGGATACCTTGCACCCGGTAAATTTATTCTGTTTTCATTTCATAATAAATACACAAACTAAGTTGCTATGTTTTTAAAAACAAGGCTCGGTGTACTCATAATTATTTATTTATTTATTTATTTTGCAGAATTCGCTTACACAATGAAAGTAACTGAAAAGTGTGATGTGTATAGCTTTGGGGTTCTAGTGTTAGAAGTCATTAAAGGTGAGCATCCAGGTGATATAGTAACTTCTCTAACATCTTCATCTACCAACCAGGTTGACCTTAAAGATTTAGTGGATCATCGTCTACCAGTTCCGCTCCTGGAAACCAAGAAATCTGTGACATCGATCTTGGTTCTAGCGATAAGATGTGTTAATTCAGACCCGGAGGTAAGGCCTACAATGTATGACGTTTCACAGGAGCTTGCTTCATTTCCTTAAGACATCTCTAAGAGTAATAATTACTTTATATAGACATAAAGTATTTTCAGTCTTTATTATTTAGAGTTTTATGGTATTTTCATTGTATGTAAGATGGCGTGTTGTTGCAATTAGCAATGTTTAAATATCAAATAGTATCAATAAATCAATCTAATATATGTTGCTTTTATATATAATGCATGGTTACTTGTAGCAATAATAAAGGAGGCCTAGTAGTTGTACATTTTAGCGAGCATGCACCACGAGTACTATAAGTCTGTAAGTACTGCCCCTTTTTCTTCAGACACATTTTCTCTCTTTTTCTTTACCTAAAATTTTCTCTCTTTTTCTTCAGACACATTTTCCCTCTAAACTCTCACCGCCTCAGCCGCCTTCCACACGCACCATTGATGTAAGCCATTTTACCATCGGTTGGTCAAAGTTTTATTGGTTTATACTTGGATTAGAATCCTCTAAAGTTGAGTCAAACATGATACATCATGTTCACCAATCACAAATAAGTTAAATATATACAACATTTCTTTTTAATAAAAATCAAAGGCCCACTAATTTATTTACACTCACAACAAATTTAACATGATGTATCATGTTTGAACACAACTTGAGAGGATCTTTTTCCTTTATACTTTATATCAAAATCTTAAATATTTTGAAAAGGCTTCGGTTATGGAACGTGGTGTTTGATGATGAGGTTGACATTTTTGACTAGGAGCCGATTGCTCTGTTTCCATGATTTAAAGTATCTTGTATTGAGCTTTGAGTTACGAGATGAATTGAAAGATGTATCCTTCATTATATGTTTGGAAGGTTCATCTATATTTTTTCACGTTATTATTCGTGAAAAAAATAGAATTTTTTTGCAAAACTTAAAAAAAATTCATACTTTTTAAAACGTAAAAATGTATAAAATCTTATTTTTTTTTCAAAGGAAATCGTTTAGTTTTTTTTATATATATTAGATTTTTCTTAACTATAAAAAGCTGTTTTAATTTTTTAAATTTAAAAAGTAAGAAAAAAATGTAAAATTGTTTATAAAATTAAGTTTTAATAAAGTGCCATTTTTTTTTAATTTTGTAAAAAAAGTTCAACCATATGGGCAATAAATTTAGTACACGTACCATATGAGTACATGTGAGAAAGTATGTGACTATTTAAAGCCAAAAACCCTCATTTTAATTTTCACTTAATTTAAAAAAAATATTAACACGTCAGATTTTCCCAAAAAAGTAACCGGTTTTGCAAGTAGCCGGTAATAAATGTATCATATTGACACGAAATGTAAAGTTCATGTACCATATGGATAATAAATTTAGTACACGTACCATATGGGTACATTTGGAAAAGTACGTAGCTATTTAAAGGCCAAAAACCCTTGCTTGTTAGTACAATACGCATGTATCTTGCGATATGTTGGCTAATTTTACTTCAACAATCGTGAAAAGTCAAGTTTTACCTCTAAAATTTTAGTGAAATACATTTAGTGACGAATACGTCGTTGCAAAAGGTATTTATCATTTTCTTTTGTATAAACGTTCTTTATTAGAAGAAATAAAAAAATTCAGAGAGAGAGAGACATCTTGGTTTTTTATGACATCATGTCGAGAGCTTTTTTTACCGTGTCTTATTTTGATGCACGCATACTCAAGCTTTTTGTCATGAACTATAGAGTAAATTACGGTTGTGATGATGATAGTGTGGGTGCTAAGAGTCGTGGTAAGAGTATAACACCTTAAAATTGAAGTCAAGTTAGGATTTTGAATCTTGGTCTGATTTTATATTCTTACACTATTTATTTGTTTTTGGGCGATAAAAGGGGTTGATATTGCCTTAGCTATAGCTGATGCGGTTATATGCAGCACCCGAATTTTCTTAATGCTCAACCTAGTTTGTATGCTGTGATCGATGCTAAGAGCGTTGTAGCAGATCTTAAACACAAATCTGTGACGAGTGAGTGAGGTTAGGGAGCTTATGTTAATATATCTGAGGAGGGTTCTAATACAACAGGTGATATTAAGTAGGTAGTCGAAATTTTAGTTAGCTTAAAGGTGCTACTATTTTAGATAACACTGGTTCAAAAAAAGGTTTTCACACTCATATGAAATGGTATACAGTATATGTGGTCATTGCTACATAGCAGTGAGTTAATACGTGTTCATTCCTATTCACTGGCTATTGCTTTCTGTGAATAGTTGTGTTACAACAGTAGTTGCAGTAGAGGTTTTAGTTATGATACATTCCGTTTATTTATCGGTCATATATACTCCGATAGCGCTATGTTTAAGAGGACATTTGACCTTAATTTGGTTGTAAGAATTTGTTTCATCTAGTTGCGATCAGAAAGGTGTTTGTTATGATCCACCTTTTTAAATTAGGGGTCATCATCTCCGGGTGTCCAGCTGTTATATGGTGTTGGTGATTTTAGTGTCATCAACTATTTTAGGTAATTGTGATTTATTTGCAGAATACTAGCTTATTAGTAAGCAATTAAAATAGTTGTATAGCCTTCCTCATAGCTCCACAATTAGTGATTGTTATTGACGCTTTATTGTAACTTTTAATATATTGTTAATTGGAGGATAATTTGGCTACAATTATTGTAGTCAATTGGCTACAATCCATCATCAAAAATACATTAAAAATAACTCCGGGACCCACATCAAATATCAAGGAATCACAAAATGACTCAGGGACTCACAGTTTTTAGCACAAATTATAGCCAATTAGCTACACCAAAAATGTAGATATTCCCTTGTTAATTTAGTATTTCTGTAGTGATCTAAGTTTTCTATAGGAAGATTTCTATAAGATATTGCATTTTTGGGTTTGGAGAAATTACCAAACCAATGTATTACGTGTTCTTTTTTATGAAAATGAACTATTCGTTCATGAAAAGTACAAAAAACAATATGAGATCTACAACATAATCTTTGATTCATCATCATTGCATGTATTTTTAATGAAATGTAAAAACTGATAGTGGCAAGGTTATTAATTTTGTGTTTCATTTTTATATTAATTTTGTTAATGAAAGATGTCGTCTCTTAAGTACTTCATTCGTCCTAAAATTATTAAACACTGTTTCATTTTTTGTTGTCCCAAAATAATTGACCACTTCTAAAAAGAGATAAGGAATTTAGTTCGAGTTTACCATATTATCCTAACTTGAGGTTATAATTACAACATTACAAGAAGTTTTAAATAATGAATTAAGGGTATAACTATCATTTTACAAAAAGTAAAAAGAGGAAAGCTGTAATAATTATGTTTTTACTTAAATCTGTTGGGATTTTTGTCTAATGTGGAATAATAATTTTAGAATGTAGGTAGTTCTTCTTAACAATTCTATCATATTATACCTTATGTTTAATATAAAAAGCAAAACCCTTTGATAGGTTCAATTGTTTTTCTATCATTTAATTTACTTAAATGAATACTTGGAGTTGTTCACCCATCGTAGCTTTGAAGTAGTAACTTTTATATACAACCGGATTATATTTTATAAAAAGTAATTTTGATAATTGATTGACAATGATTACTTTTGTTTTCTCTACCTTCTTTTAATATGTTCGTGATTATACATTTATTTTTATATAAAAATTCAGGATTCCCATATGTCACACACCAATTCCATGATCAATTAATCAAATTTGCATATTTCACATAAAATTCCATCATCACTTCGACATAATCTGAAACTACATAAGTTTTCTAGACCAAAATAAGCTTAAACGAGCACTCTTTAAAACGCTTTCAAATTCAAATTTATAAACCGGTAAAATAAACTAATCCACACGTCGTAAATATTGGTGGGGTTAAATTGAATAGCAAATTAATGATTAACATGTTAATTATTGGTTTCAAATGTTCAAAATGATTTTCTGGTAAACGCATCAAAATCTAAAATTCGAGTGTTGGCTGTGAGAATAAGTTAACCCTCGTACCAAATTAATTCTTTGTAGAAATCAAAGAGGGATTTGACAAATTGTATTAATCAGATTCAAGTAAAGTATTACAATACACAGACATTAAATAGAAAATAAATAAAACTAACCCTAAAGTTAAATGGGCCTAAACAAGTGGGTCGGACCAATGGGCCTTTATTAACTTAACACCCCCTCTCAAACTCATAATGTTGCAGCGGTAAACATTGAGAGTTTATCAAACAAAAGTAAACTCCTAAATCAGACGGACAAAAGTAAACAGACAGCAGCAGACATATCAGGCAGGTGCAGAGCACAAAATCACACCAACACAGAGATGAACGAGAGGGATCAGGCAGGTGCAGAGCACAGAATCACACAAATACGAAGATGAACGAGAGCAGAACAGGCAGACAGCAGCATCAGACAGATCAGGCAGGTGCATAGCATAGATTCACATAAATACGGAGATGAACGAAAGCAGAACAGGCAGACAGCAGACAGGCAGACAAACAGCGGATTCAGACAACAGATTCAGACAGACAGCAGACAGCAGATTCAGACAGACATCAGACATCAGATTCAATCATACAACAGCAGATTAAGGCAGACATCAGCAGATTTATTCAGCAGCAGCAGAAGACGGACAGACATATTCAGGCAGACAGCAGACGGAACCAAAATACCATATACTGACACCAATACTGATCTCAATACTAATACCAATATTTATGTTACATACAAAACAATATCATTAACTATTAGAACAGAACCATATATAAATATATGAATCATATCAATAAGAAACCAATATCAAATCAAACCATATGCAAAAATTATCCCCTTTCTGTATCACAAATTTCAATACCAAAAGAGTTCCACCGTAACCAATAGAATGCGGCAAACAAACACGCCATTGATTTACTAACTATAAAATAAATCCACATATGAACAGGAGCACCAAAGTGAAATTAATTATTTATTTCCACATCTAATTAATTCCATTAGTCCACTGACTAGGTGTACCAAAAAAATAAACCAAGAAGACCAACCATAAAATCGATGACAAGAAAAATCGTAGCAGATTAAACATCAACACAAACGATCACAACAAACAGCAGCGACAGATTTCGAATCAAGGAGATTAACGACAGATCCACAATAACAAACAACAAATAATTAACGGGATCCCTCCGGATCGCCAACAGTTAGTTGACGACCGGAGGATGACAATATTTAGCGAGTTCACCTAGGCTCTTGATACCATGTAGAAATCAAAGAGGGAATTGACAAATTGTATTAATCAGATTCAACTAAAGTATTACAATACACAGACATTAAATAGAAAACAAATAAACCTAACCCTAAAGCTAAATGGGCCTAAACAAGTGAGTCGGGCCAGTGGGCCTTTATTAACTTAACATTCTTCGCATGTTTTTCAGGTTTTTCAAAACTAATTGTCAGATACTAAAAATAGATATGGAAATTTGATGAATATTACCATGTTACACTTATTAATTTGTTACTACCTCCGTCCCAAAATTATTGTCCAGTTTTGACTTTCTGAGTCTTTCTTTGTCAACTTTGACCTTAAATAATTTTGTTTATGTTACATAATACTTGATAAAATCTTTTATATAATAAAAGAATTACATCATTTCCGAGTTTTCCATCAAATTGAATCATATGAATTTAAAAATTAGAACAATCAGAACGTTTGATTTTGCCACGTAAGCAAAATCGTGTGATCTAATTGGTCAATAAAAAGTCAAAATTAAATCGATTTGGTCAAAATTAAAAATTTGTGGTGGAGAAATATGACGAGAAAAAAAACACATAAAAATATATGTGTCAAATTTGTGAAGAAAAAAACTTGAAAAAAGTGGAGGTAATTAATAAAAATTTTGGTGATTTTTAATTTTAAATAAATTATATGGAGTTAAGTGTAAATTTATAAATTTACATGTTTTATTATAACTTTAAAAAATAAACAAATAACCCCTTAAACTTTATATCCGTAGACTTTATATTTTAAAATATTACAAACGTAAACAATTTTTTACTTCCAAACAAAGATTTAACAGTATCTAATCACATCCCAAATCTACCCGAAGACTTTTTGATGGATTTTTCATTGTCGGTCTGAAATTATGTTGTACAACCAAATAGAAAAACACCGAAGCACATAAAATATCATAAATTAATAAAAAGGGTTTTCTAGCTATTCATTGATGTGTTTGGAAGAATTGCATTTTTTTTCTTTTTGTTTAATACGTACTAAAATTCTAACATTTAAATTTCTCAAAAAGTCTTTATTCCATTGACATGTATGTATGCCTATAAATCATATATAACAATCTAGGCTACTTTTATATCTTAAAAAAGTGTTGGTGACGGAAAAATGGGTAAAACTCTTTTTATATTTGTATATGTATTAAAGATATACAATAGGTAAATCTTTGTTTGACCAAAACATATTGTATGTACGAAACATAATACTTATTTGAGTTTTTTAGCTTTCTATATTCTATAAATATTGACGATTTTGATAACTCAACTTGATGCTTTTAAATTCGATTGCGAAGCTAAATTTTTACATGTTTTAACACAAAGTGTGACCATTAATCTTAAGTATAGCTGACTCAATAATGCAACTAGAATCATAAAACATATACAATATCAACTGCATACCCAACGGTAAGATAACCAGCCTTCCAAAGTGGAGGTCAATGGTTCGAATATAACGAGGAGAAAACTAATCCCCTTGTGGCCTCGAAGGTTCACATGAGCCGACTTCGGGCTACCTAAAAGAGTAGTTTTGTAGAGATTAGTCGGCTCACAATGTCGAGTTAGTTAACAGGTAAATCAAAAGAAAAAAAAAATAGTAGTAATTACCTCATGCTCATATAATATATATATGATATGAATCTATCTCTTCATATGATTTCGATTATACTCTTTAAACATAAACTATAATACAAAATAATAATAAATATTCATACATGTATTAAAAATCATTATGTCTAAACCTCGTGCGTGCAACAGGGCATTAAAAAAACTAGTTTATATCAATGAAAAATACATCTAATATATCTCAATAATTTTACTATTATGCATCAAATTTTAAATAAGTACAAACAAAAATATTTTAGGTCAAAGTTGAGAAGTAAACCCTTAGTAAGTGATAAAGTGGAATATAATTTATAGGACGGTGGAGTATCATGGAAGCGGTAATTAAAAGAAAGATAAAACAATATTGATTATATTGTTATTAAATTTTGTGTTTTTCCCTGGACAATTATTTTGAAAAGTAAAAGTTACATTAGTTGAGAAAAAAAGTTACTTCGTATATGTTCGGGTATTTTGTTTACTCATGCTTTAATACATAAATTTGTGAGGGGACTATTCCAACAATGTGAAAATGGGGTTTGTGGTCTTATGACTAAACTTGTATAGTTGATATTTGTGGACTTGCTCCCTATAGTATCTGTGTCAGTCTTGGCGCGAGTACTTGATTGAGGGCCAAATACACTTTCATATGTTTTCATTAGACATTCTGATTGATTATGTGAAATGATATTTTTGGACTTGGTCCCCAATTGCGATTGGTCAGTCTTGGCGATAGAGAAACTTTTTTTTTTTTAACTTTTCGGGCCTAATCACTCCTATGTTTTTTTTTCGTTACATACTGAATCTGATTGATGTAAAATGATAATTTTGGACTTGATCCCCAATTGTGTGCCAGGCTTGACGACGAGAACTTTCTATTCGAGATGGGCCAAATACACTGTGTGTTTTCATTATACATCTGATTGATAGGTTTCATTGATGATCAACTTGCTTGATTAAATATTTGCAATATACACAATTATATATGTCAAGTTACTTTCTTATGTTTTTTCACCATATTAAATATCTGATATAAATAAATGCTTTCTTTGTATGCAAAAGTTTTAATTGTTGTATGCCGCAAGTATATTTATATTTATAAAAAAAAATACTCTAATCAAGATATTATTTGTGCTTGATATTATTTTACATATTGTTAACTAGTTAGGAGTAAGGCGCACAGGCGCACACACGGAGTTTATAAATAAATCGAATTTAGTTTAGAAAATAAACACATGTTAAATGTTCTTCTTATATACATGTTGTTATTATAATTAACCAATAAAAAAATATTTTTGTGGGTACGTAGATGATATTTTAATAGCGTGAAAAGTGTAGTAATGATTATTTTGTTATACTTAATGTGTTTTTTCTAACTAGGAGATCCAAATTTTACGATGGTTTTGGCCATATGAGGTTCGAAAAAACTAACAAATACGTTATATGGAGGTTTTTGACAGGACTTCAAAAAGTTGTTATGATCGTTGGTTGCACGTGAGGTGCTACGTGCGTAGGTTTTTAAACCTAACACGTGAGAGTGCACGTTGTTTTACTCTCAAATAGTCATAAAAATAATTATAAAAATTTTCCCGCCAAGTTTTATTTCTTTAATTACTAGCTTTAAGCCTATGTAATAGTTAGTTTTGGTGATGTTAATCATTTCCCTTTCTTTATTCCAAACCTTGTAACATTCAGTTTCAAGTAATTCAATTCCAAGATCATAATTCGATCTTGATTCTTCTATGCGATAGATCCTGTTTGTTCTTATAACAATTTCGAGTTAAATCCTGATTGTTAACCCTATCACACGTTTTGGTACTTATCAATTGGTATCAGAGCACTTTCATTGGGAGTGTCTCGTTATGTTCGTTCAAATACATCCGTTATTCTTGTTTTCTGGCGAAATCAGTTAGTTTTCCGGTGAGAGTTTGTTCAAGATTAGTTTGTTACACTGACATTCTAATCATCTTAGTATACTATCTGTCAGAAATACGACCAAGTGCCAAATATCCATCGCGATCACGAGAACAGCGCATTAGTGCTTAAATCCTCTGTTTTTGGTTGAATGATCAGTTTTGGTTGATTTGGGTTGGCCAAGAACGGTTACAGTTGTTAGTTATTTATTTAGAACGAAGGGAAGAGAGTAAATAAACTAATTATAACTTCAAGATTCAAGACATAGTATACTATCAAATTGGTGCCAAATTCAGTTGAAATGGCACCTGCTACAAGAGCTATTGCGAACACTAGTAACAATGAAGATGGTAATGTGAATGAAAGGTTAAGGGCTATGGAAGAAAACTTTGCCCTGAAGTAGCACCCCAATGTTACCATTCCGCTGCGTTGTCCTGATTTTTGGGGGTGTTACACTTTGGAAGATAATAGTCCATCCCATGAAAATTGCAATTGTTTCTACTTTCTACTATGGAATGTCATATGGAGATTGCAGCATTTTTATTCTTGAAAAACTGTTGAGTCAAAGAAACCTATTTGCCAATGTTATCATCAAAATAAAATAGCTATGGTAGAGGTTTCAGTTCATAAAAGTCGCTCAAGTGTCCTTGTTAAAGGGTATTTTAGACACCTAATGATAGTCAAACATTTCTTCAAGCTACATGGCAAGTCAACGTTGCATGTTTCACAAGACAGACAACATAATACTTAGATCAACTCAATAGCAAGGTGCCCTAATGATTGAGTTCCCAATTCTATTATGCAATAGCACATTAAAAATTTACAATATTAAATTAACTCCCACTACATGGAAATAACAAAATAACCTTACCTTGATGGGATAGTAACTGGCTCCCTCTCTGTGATGTTAAGTCTTTTAACATGAAGCCTTAAGATGTTATTTAGTCCCCTAAATTCACCACATTGTTCATTTAAAATGAGAGAAAAATATCATTACATTCAACCCAGTTGAACCATATCCGGTTTGACTTGTTACCCAATCATAATATTTCAATGTGTGAAACTCTTACCTCAAACCTGGATTAGTCATACAAGGCGTAAAAATCCATCCTTGTTGTTGGATCCCTTGCTGACTAGATCTTGAACCTTTAGCTTGCAAAGGTTTGTTACTTTAGATATATCCAAAGCAACAATGATGAAACACTAATTAAACACTATTGATTATGCAGAAACTAATCAACAATGCTAAGAAGAACAATATTAAGTAAACACAACCAAACTCACACTTTGTATTATAACTTGAATCTGCCTAGGTTACAGATTACAAAACTATGATTGATAATTCATCTCTATAGATCTATATTCTACCTATTCTTAGGGTTCCTTTTATACACCAAGGAAACCCTAATGGGCTTACAAAACGTGTATAGAGATCATGCATATCTTTTCTTAAGATATCTCATGCATATCTCTAACTTTAACTAACTTCTGCATAACTATAATTAACTAATACATAACCAGTACTAACTACTAACTAACAGTACTAACTACTCTACCAGTATTAACATCTTTATACTAGCAGACCTAACTACATACTATCAGACTTAACTAATATCAGCAACATTAACTTCATAAGCATAAAATATCCCAACAATCCTCCCCTAACTTGATATTTAACTCTGTTAATAATCAAGTTTCTTGGATTGGTCTTCACTGCTCCTGAGAATTCTTTCAAACACCATCATCTTCTATTTAGTATATTTTTACTCTGCTTTTCTATCAACTTTAATAACTGATAGCATTCTTCATTCTGTTTTCCTTGAAGCTTCATATCCAGCATAGCTTGACAAACATCAGATGATAAAGGATACCTCCTTTCTGTCAACATATAAATAAAAGCTGCTTCCAATGTCAAGCAATGCACTTCACATGAATCATAATATCTCCAATTCAACATCTTTTGCTGAAGTGGTAAGCTCCAGATAGCATCTTCACTAAGAGGTGGATCAAACATAGTCCTAAGATCACTCCAAAGTACTCTGTCATAAGCATTTTTAGGTCTATTTGCTCCATACTTCGGCATTACCAACCTGTACAACTCTGTAAGATCTTCTCTTGTGATGTTTTTAAGCATAGCTCTAAAACTCATGTAAATTGTATCAGCTCCATTTGCTCTTATTATCTGACATATACTTCTTTGACCTTGCTGAAATATCTTCCAATTAACCACAACATGAGATTTAGTAGCCACAGGAGTAGCATCAATTGCTTCCATGTTTTCCTCTTTATCAGTCTCTGAATCCTCCTGTGCATCTTATCAACATTTAATCCTTTTCTTCCCTTTGTCTTCAGCCTTCTCCTTTTGATTTTTGTTGACTTTTCAACATCTTCTTCCTTTGGAACTATTGTTTCTCCAGCTTTTTCCTCTGTCATTGGAACATCTTTAGCTGCAACCTTTTCTTGTAACTCAACAGATCCTGAATCATGAACAATCTTTTGTTTCTTTGAAGTCCTTGTCTGAATCTCTTCACTATATCTTTTCATTCTTGCCTTTGTAGCTTCAAGACTCATAGGAACAAATGTGTCAATCTGCTCTACTAACTTGTCAAACTTTTCCTTAATCTCTTCAAAGGTCAACTTCTTCAACTGAGAGAGCTTCCATGTTCCCTGATTCTTCAAATAAGTTGACATGTAAGTTCTTAGCTGTGACTGAGTCATGGGCTTACTTCTCTTTACCTTAGCTCTTTCTTCTACAAAATATTTCTTTCTCTGATTTACCATATCCACCATTCTTTTTGCAAAATCTTCTTCAGGCAGATCTTTTCCTAGCTCATCCTTGACCAACTCAGCATTTGCTTCAAGCTTAGCTCTAATAACATCCCAATCTTCCTTAGTATAGTATTGAGCTTCAAACTGAACTTGAGCCATTCTTTGTTTTTATTGATCAATTAGTTCTGGCTCTTCCTTCATTCTCTTAGAAATCATCTCATCTTTATGAATCTGTTCTGCAACTTCTGCATCCAATTGAGCTTGCAAGTTGATAGCTTCTACCAATCTAACCTTTTCCTGTTCTAGCTGCTTTTTAGTCTTCTTTGCAGTCTAAACATCTTCTTCAACCATCTTTTCTTTTCCTTTCCTCTAAGTCTTATCTGGTGAAGGAATGATAATATTTACCTCTTCAAAAACATTGGCAGACTTAACTGGTGTGCTACCAGTATTAACTTCTTCAGTACCAGTATTAACTTCAGACCTCCTTCTTCAATTGTATGTAGTTACACCTCCAGAAGCAACTTGTGTTAGGGTTTTGGCTGCATCTAGAAGTGCAGGACTAATATCCTACTCTTGTGCCTCCCCTAAAGCACTAACTTTTTAAGGAGTAATGAAATCATCAGATCTATCATAGTGACTTTTCCTCCCTTGTTTGGAAGAATTCTCTTCCTCATTATCTTCTGAATTTGAAAGAACTACCTTCTTTGATTTCCTCTTTTGAGCAGCTTCAAGTGTCTTCACCCTCTGTTTTGTCTCTGTCAGCTCTTTCTCTAAGAAATCAATCCTTAACACCAATTTAGGTACAAGTTCCATTAATTCTTTTAGTTTCACACTGTCCTCAGCACTTCCTGATGTGTTAACTTCAGGGAGAGGTGCATCATGGGACCTTAGAGGAGACTCATGGATGTTACCACTATCCAACCCTGCTTCTAAGCTAGTAGTTGTAGTGGCAGCTCCCTCAACTTGAACTTCCACACTAGTGGTTGTTGCCTTATCTGCTACAGGGGTTGGAGTAGGACCCTAAGACTAAGGATTCTCAGGTTCCTGTCTGTCAATAAGCCTAGATGGTGATGAAATAGATGGTTCAGTTATAGGGGTAGGAGGTATTTGTGATGTAGATGGGAGAGAGACAGTAGGTGTGGGTTGGGAGCCAGCTAGGATTGCGGGTCCTTACCTTGAGCTGGTGCTAGCATAGCAGGCAGCAATGGTACATGATTGCCTGCAAAACCTCTTTTCATATTGCTAAAAATATTTTTAGTTAAAACTGGGGCAATATGTTGTCTTGTGTTCTTAGTACTTATTCCCAAAATCATTTGCAAAAATCTTAGATACATTAAAAATTTAAATTTGCTATCCAAGTTGTTCACCATACCATCAAAAATTAATTTTGAAAAATTATAAACCCTATTACTAGACAGACATATCAAAGCAGTAGCAATGTTACTACTAAATTGATCCCATCCACCAGACTTTGGGCTCATACAATGTAAAATGGTATGGATCAAGAACTTCCATTGTGGGGTAAAATACTTTTTCCAAAACGTAAGAGTACCATTTGAAACATACCCTATTGTTGCAAGTCCTTCATAAATATCAGCATCTGGTAAATTAAAAATACCTGTTGCATCTGCCCATTGAAGTGAACTTCTGACAGATGCTTCAGTGATAGTATATGCTTGACCATCTATAGTTGCTAGTAATTCTTGATTTCCATTAGCAATTGTTCTGACAGTAGCAGTCTGCCAGAACTGTTTGACTAGGGAATCATAGATAGTTGGGTTGTGAGTCAAAGCATACCTGAGAGGAGTGCGTTTGAGAAAATCCACGATCTCATGGAAATCATCACTTCCATTAGGTTTCTTGAGAAACGCAACCATGTTGTGCTTGTCTGAGTACTTCAAATTTGCCATCGTGTTTGTTTGAAAAGCAATAGATGTGAATAAAGTAATATTAATTCGGGGTTTATGTTGTTTGAGTATGTAGGTGCTGGTAGAGAGAGGAAATTGTATTTATAGGGTATTTATGCAAGTAAAAACCTTATCTGTGAATTAACGGCCGTAAAAATCTCCAACGGTAATATTTGAATAGAAAAAGTCAACTTTCCCTCAACCAGCACTAATTTTAACCAAGCAGAATTAATATTAGCCTACCAGACTTAACCTGTGGTCAAACAGTATTAATAATAACAAAGCAGAATTAACTTTGGCTTACTAGAATTAAGTATTGCCTAGCAGAATTAACTCCTTCTCCAAAAATTATACACCAATGTGCCTCTATTCATCACAAACACAGTAGACTATAAGACTAGCTAGACATGTGAGAATTCATGAGGATCCACATTCATGCATGACCCATGAATAGAAGCAAATTCTACTAAACATACCAAATACGAGCATTAACCCATGAAGCCCAAATTTAACCTCAAGTCATCCCAATAGTTTAGGTGAAGGTATAGTTTTTGGCAAACTACCAGCCATCAACAGACTTGATAATTCTTTACCAGTTGCCATTTGCCCTGGAATAGCCAATGCTTCATTGCAATAACATAGTGCATTGATAAACCATATAGTTTTGAGTAAACTATCAACTATCAATGGATTTGAGAAGTCTTTACCAAGAGTCGTTTGCTTTGGACTAGCCAGTTCTTGATGTCTATTAGACATGGTGAACTGATGACCATTTGTTGTGTGGTGATGCACACCAACACTTAAAGAACATTCATGCTTCTAGCAATTTCCTCTTCTTAAATTAAGCATCTAGCAATGATTCCAATCCACATGTACACAACAATATTAACTGATTCTAGCAGTATTAACTTTTGTACCACCAGTACTAAGTATTTCTAGCAGTAGTAACTAAGCTCAGCAGTACAAACAAGTTATACCAACAGTATTAACTCTGTCTGCAATATCTTATAACTAAAAATTCATCTACAAACTGTACAACTCCAAACTATACCATATTGCCTCCTTTGGGATCACTTCCAAAAGCCATAAAGCCTCCATTGTAATGTTCATAGTCTAAAAGATAAGCTTTGTTGCCAGTCATATGGCTAGAGCAACCACTATCCACCACAGCATAATCCTGTAAATAGGTCTTTGGATTGCCCTACACAAAAAGTAAGAGAAATTACTATCTCTTAGGGACCCAACCCATTACTGACTTGGAAATCCCTTTTGGGTCAACATACTCAAACTTCTTGAGCATGAAAGATCCACTTTCTTTGGACTCATAATCCATATAATTTCCCTTAGGTCTCCACACCCATCTTGACTTCTTAAGAGCATTATCCATCTTACCCTTACCAGTATTAACTACTACTCTTGTCCCAACAGTAGTCATATTTTTAACCCTAGAAGTTTTAACATCTTGTTTTAAGTTTTGGGTCCAAAAGCTGGTTTTGTGTAGTAAGACCTCTTGATTGGTGAATATGAGGCTCTTGGTCTTACATTGTCCATTCTTGGGTAGATTGGTCTAATAGCACTACTAGTTTATGCTATTTTTGGGGCAAATGGCCTAGCAGTACCAACAGGCCTAGTAGTACTAACAGGCCTAGCAGTACCAACAGGCCTAGCAGTACTAACAGGCCTAGCAGTACTAATAGGTCTAGCAGTACTAACAGGCCTAACAGTACTAACAGTGTGTACTGCTCTTTTCCCATTTGGCCTAACAAGATTAATTAAACCTGTTCTGGTTAGTACTCCTGATGGGAAAAAAGTTCTTCTTGCTTGAGGGTATTTCAATTTATTTGAAAATTTTTGGTGACTAACCCTTTTAGCATTATCCCATACTAGTTTAACCACCCTTTGACCAGTATTGACTACACTTTTCTGCTTAGGTTCTGGACTCTTTTTGTCATAAAAGTACAATCTTTGATCAAATGGTTAGTACTCTTACAGACAAAGCAAGCTTTTATTTTCTTAAATCCAATCCCTTCTTTCTGAGAAATTTGACCAGTTTTATCAACTCGAGTTCTAACTGTTTGAGTCTCATTTGTCTTAACAGGACTAACTGTTTTCACAGCAGACACATCATCCTCATCATCTGAGTTCCAATCCTCAATGATGACTTTATCTCTGTTAATCTTTGGTTTAGGCACAACTGATTCATAGACTGACTTAGGTTTTTCAATATTTACTTCATTTATTTTACCTACAGTCTCACTAGTTTTAGTATTAAGCTCAGTTGTTTTTGACTTAATGATTTTCTTCCTAATGGCATATTTATCTAAACCTGCAAATGATATGTCGGCTCTTAGGGTTAGGAAGTTCCATGTTATAGGAGGGGGAACAGCATGATGCCCATCTGCTTTGGAGAACCTATCATTTGCTGGTGTGATCTCTTCATCACTTGATCTGGCCTAAAAAACACTCATACTAATCTCACTATTAGTTTCAGACTTGTTACTCATTTCATCCAATTGTGTGCCATATCGTAAACCATTTTTATCATTAGCACTCATTTGACTGTTGAGTATTTTATTAAGATTCTTGGATGATCCTTCCCATTTTTCTATCTTAACTTTCAACTCATCTCTTTCCTTAACAACTTTTTCTAATTTCATTTTAAGGTTGTCAATTTTTACTTCTCTGCACTTAAGCTCATAGTTTTGAAACTTATATTTTTCACCCCAAGACAGTTCATTCTTTTCATGTTCAATTATTCTAGATTCTAGAGACTAAGGCTAATTCATAACCCTGAATTTCTAGTCTGGCTCTGTTATGTTTTTCTCTTTCACTATCAAAGTTCTTTTGAAGAGTTTTAAAAGATTCATGACATTGTTTAGAACAGTTTTGTACCTCATTGTCATAAGAACTTGATGAGCTTGAATAGGAGATGGCTATTAAAGCATAATTGACTGATTCAACATCAAAATCATTGCTCCAGTCATAGCCTCCTAGACCATCTTGAGCCACCAGTGCTTGTGATGAAGATTCATTTATTGGTGCATTCCTCCTGTCATTATCACTATAAGATCTTTTCCCTTGGTTCCTTCCTGATTTGCATTCCCTAGCAAAATGCCCTTTCTTGTGACAGTTATAGCACTCAACTTTTGACTTATCAAATCTAACAAGTTGTTTTACTTTGAAATCCAAGTTCCTTCCTGTCTTCTGAATGAATCTCTTCACCCAGACAATCAATATGGCCACCTGCCATCTTAGATCCAATTCTTCCAAGTCATCTAGATCAATCTGCTGCAAGTCCTCATTTTCAAGTTGAGGACTGGTTGTCTATTGTGCAAAGAAAGAGCACATTACTTCATCAGAACATGGAGTAGATGAAACCTGACTAATACCTCCAGCAGTACTAACTCCAAAATCTCCACTAGCAGGACTAACTTCATTAGTGCTGCTTGTATTCTCAGAAGAAAGAACAGCTAAGTTCTGAGAATTAGATGTGGAGCTTGAAGACCTTTTCATCTCATCTTCATAGACCCTAAGGTTATTGTAGAGATCATCAATATCAGTTTGGTCAATGTTTGGCTTATTTCTCATGATTAAAGCAATCTGACTCCATAAAGGAGGAAGACTTCTTAGAAACTTTTGATTGATATCTTCCTTTGATACTAGAGCAGCATGAACCTCCAATTGACTTATGAGTTTTTGGAACCTATCATAAGCCTTATCTAGACTTTCATTTGGTATAGTGGTAAAGTTTTCAAACTGATGTTTTAAAACATTCCTCTACATCTTTTTGGATTCATCATTTCCTCCAAACCTTGATTTGATTGCAGCCCAAAGAGATATAGCATCTGGAACATTATGAAACTTAAGGAGATATTCATCAGGTATTGCTAACAGCAAGATGCTTTTAACTCTTTCCTGATTCCTTTTGGTAGTCAGTTGTTTGGCAGTCTTAGGAGCAGGAGGACTGGATTGTTCTCCTGTTGATGCAGCATCTTCTTGGAGATCTCCATCGACAATTATATCCCAAAGGTTATGATTTGTATGGCAGATATATTGTCGCATTCTCATGCTCCAAATATCATATTCTCCCTTCTTGATGATAGGGATTTTCATTGTTGTGATAGTTGGTAGAGGAGTGTCTTGTTCTGCCATCTTACTGGTTTGATTGTAGATCTGCTTCAAATAATGGAGTTCTTCTTATTCAGAGTTTCCACACAGGCTCTGATACCACTTGTTGGATCCCTTGCTGAATAGATCTTGAACCTTTAGCTTGCAAAGGTTTGTTACTTTAGATAGATCCAAAGCAACAATGATTGTTGGTCCTTATAAACAGGATCTGAATGAGCCTTGAACGACTGATAGTTCTTTGAATAAATCCAAAGATCCTATAAGAGACAATGACTGTGAATATAAATATTGATGCGGAATATCAATATCTATACCAAGATGAACACAAGAACAAATACTAAAATTGCTATTACTATTACTATTTGATTATGAATACTCAATCAACAGATATTTTACAATACTATTCTATGTTCCTTTTATAGGCTTAAGGAACCCTAAACGCGTTAAGAGATAATACTTATCTCTTC